>PVHX01025483.1:0-22426 GCA_004024805.1 Geosciurus inauris | reverse complement strand
GTACAATTCCGATGTGCCACAGCCACCCATCAGGGGGCGCCATGGTCTACGTGGGGGGAAGGAGCTGGACAGGCTGACCTCCAGGCAAGGCTAGCTGTGAGGGCAAGCCGGGAGGCGGGGGTGGGCGGGCCTCTCCTCCAAGGTGGTTGTTCCCAGAACAGATGAACACAGCTGGGGCACTTTGGAGACCCCCTGCCCCAACCCCCCACCCTGGCACACTTTGCACCACACACCAGATGTGCTTCTGGAGCACCTTGGGAGGCCACTGTCTTGGACAGACAGAGGTGACAGAGGACGTCCCTCCAGGCCTCCAATCACAGCCCAGACCACTCAGGCTCAGGGAGAGCATGACGTTGGCCTCTCTGATCCTTCATGGAGACCCATTGCCCTGCCCTGGGGCTGCTGGTTCTCAGTACCTCTGAACCCCACCCCAGAGCCAGACATTACTAATCAATCATGACACTCTTTCCCTCTGAACCAGAACTTAGACTCCTCCTCCATAAATGTTATTAAAGTGAAGAATCTATTTGCCATGGTTTTCCTGGGGTGGAGACTGAGTCCTAGGAGTGGGGGTGACTGACTCAAGGTTACACAGTCATTTAAGGTACAGCCAGGCTTGGGTCTCCTGCTCCCTTCTTCCTGGCTCAGGGCTCTACCGAGGACAGGCCTCTGCCACCTCTGGATCCATGGTCTATAAATTAGATCCTCTCTCAAATAAGCAAAAAGAACTTAGCTCCAGAAGGAGCCCCTGCTTCCACAATGAGTCTGACTACCCCCTCTTGTCTTGATGTGATTTTGATGCACTAAAGCTAGGGAGATACCTATCCAGCGAGGTGGAGTTGGGGGTATGGGGCAGAGGAAGGAGGTGCAGGACGTGGCAGGCTACCCTGGCTCCCAGTTCCTAGGGATGTGAGGGCCAGCAAAGAATAAACCCCCAAATGCCAGCTGATATTTACTGAGTGCTGGCTGCAGGCCAGGGATGGGGCTAGCCCAAGTTACTTCTGGGCTTCTCACTGCTGAGGTGACAGTATCAGCCCATTTCACAGATGAGACTAAGAGGCATAGAGAGGAGCAGAACTTCCTGGGTCTGAGGCAGGGAACATGCATGAAACCACAGCCCAGAGCTCAAGACTTGGCTACAGCTGGGACTAGCACCATTAGTGGTCTGCATTTATCCTTCTGGGGAGGCCCGGGACCCCGAGAAGCCACACTTGGTGGGACTGCAGCCGGACCAGGCAACTGGCAGCCAGACACCAAGTTGGTAGGAGTCGGGGAGCCTGGAACTCCTGCCCCATCTCTCAGCCTGCCCCTCGCCTCTCCTTACCAGGCCCCTGAATTCCCCAGAAGGTGGAAAGGAGGACTCAGCAGGGGACAGAGCTGACCTGGGGACCTACCAGCATTGTGTGACATCAAAAGGGAACAGAATAAACAGCCCTCCTTCTCCGGAAAGTGACCCTGCTGATCCAGGAGTTAAAAATAGCGGCGTATCGATTGGGGGCCCTGCCCAGCGCCAGTTATCAGAGCTTCATTGGCAAAACGGCTGGCCTGAGTCAGCCCCTCAGGTGACCTGTTTTCCACTCAGCTGGCCAGAGAGTGTCGCTGCACATCCTGGACGGGGCCACATGATCCCTGACACCAGGCTCGCTTTCCAGGTTGCTCAGCCAGGGGTGGAGAGGAGCAGCTGCCCGTCCCTCCTGGTTTGGTTCAGACGCGCTGTTCCCCCAGAGGAGTGTCTATTCGGAAGCCTGCTTCACAGGGTCCAGGACCAGCTTTCGGCTCCAGCAGGGGCTCCTGTTATTACTCAAATGGTCCCAGTACTGCCTCTAGGGGGGTACCTGGGGGGAGCCCTGATTCCACTGAGGCTTCCCATGGGGAACCCCAGATCTGGGGATGCATGGGGAAGCCGCACCAGGTGCGCCCCCATAGGGATGCTGGGGCCATGTGGCTTCCCATCCAGTCGCGTGCTCCCTCTCCAGGTGGACCCCCCAGTGCTCCTCTGCCTCAGGGTGCTCGCCCCTCAGGGACGTAGGTGTCGCCGCACAGCAATGAATTGGGCTGAAACATGTCCCCATGAAATGCATGTCCACCTGGAACCCTGAAGGTCACAACATTTGGAAATGGGATCTTTATGGGACTCAGTTAAGGTGAGGCCATAGCACATCAGGTGGTCCTAGGTCCAACCGCAGGCGTACTTATAAGAAGAGCAGAGACACAGAGACACAAGAGGTGGAGGGATGCAGCCACCAGAGGCCAAAGATCATCAGGAGCCAAGGGGAGCCACAGACAGCCCTGGGGCAGCCTGTCCCTCAGCCTCCAGGGAGCCACCCGGCCACATCTCCATCCCGAACTTGTGGCCTGAGCACCATGACAGAACACCACCTGTGGCTTCAAGTCCATGGTAATTTGTTACAGCAGCAGGGACCCAAGCCCTCTTCACAGAAGTGTCCCAGAAGCCATGTCAGGATGGCAGGGAAGCAGCCATGATCTCTGGAGCCAAGGGAGCCCTGGGTGTGAAACTCCATGGCTGCCAAGCCGTTCACTCCCCAGGCCTCCGGTTTCCTGAACCCTGAAGTGGGTTCTGAGGCCTGAAGAGCTTTGTGAGAACCAGCCCAGCTTCAAGGGTGATGGCACTTGGGGTGGGGAGGGAAGCCGCTCCCTGAGGACCCCCTCCATGTCGTTTGCTCTTCCGCACCCCAGTTCCTGCATGGCACCACGAGGCTTGCCTGGTGCAAGGGTTTGAGGCCTGTCAGGGAGATGCCTTAGAGTCAGAAACACAAATACGATGTAAAATTAAGACCTTGTTTCCTAGCAGGATGGGGGCCCCCAGAAGGCAGCAGCGTCCGGGCCCCCTATGTCCTCTGCAGAGCTGTGCTGGGCTGAGAGGGAGGGAGGGAGCTGGAGAGGGCTGAGTCCCTAACAGTAGCTGAGCACAGGCACGGGTTCCTGCGGACCAGGCCTTGGCCAGCCCTGGCAGGCTTCTGCCTTCCATCTCTCCTCTATCTTTAGCAACTTCTTCCTGCTATCGTCTGAGTGTTCCTGTCCTCCCCAAAATTTGGATGTTGAAATTCTAACCCCTGCAGGGATTGCATTGGGGGTGGAGGCCTTTGGGGGCCCTCAGGAGTGGGGTTAGCACCCTCACAGAGGCCTGAGAGGCCCTCACCCTGCACCATGTGAGGACATGGAGAGAACGTGGCTGTCCATGACCCGGAACAGCAGCTCCGCAGATGCGGCATCCAGGGGCCTCCACCTGAGGCTTCCCAGTCCCGGCAGCCCAAGTGGGATACAGATGCCCCCTCCCACCGCAGCGGAGGTGGGTGGGAATGGACAGGGTGGCCCTTACTGCCTGGCTCGGGGAGAGGCTCTTCGCACCTTGCAGATGGACCCCACCTAATCCTCACAGCATCTAGTGACACTGAACGACGGCAATTCTTGCTTTGCAGCTGAAGAAACAGAGGCTCAGAAGGGCTGAGGCGCCTCCAGGCACCACCCGGCCAGTTCATGGGGAGACAGGGGTTGGGTGTCCTTCTCCGACTCCCAGGCTCTCCGCCATGACCATACCGATTCTCCCTCCCCTGGTGGGGAGTGTGTAGAGGAGAGGCCCACCAAACCTGCCTGGGGACGTGGGCGTCCCGGGCAGGGTCTGTGCTGGCTGTGCAGGAGCCTGCAGCACCTTGGCTCCATGAACAGGGTGGAGCAGGTCAAACAAACTGGAGCAGCAGCCAGCAGGCTGCCCCTACCTCCCTCTTGCAGGACAAAGTGTAATGGTGCCAAAGGGATTTCCTTAATTAAAAACCCATGCCAGATATGGAGATTCCTTAGAAAACTTGGAATGGAACCACCATTTGAGCCTGCTATCCCACTCCTCGTTCTATACCCAGAAGACTTAAAAACAGCACACTACAGTGACGCAGCCACTTCAATGTTTATAACAGCTCAATTCACAACAGCTAAACTGTGGAACCAACCTAGATGCCCTTCGATAGATGACTGGATAAAGAAACTGTGGTATATATACACAATGGAATATTACTCAGCAATAAGAGAGAATAAAATTACAACATTTGCAGGTAAATGGATGGAGTTGGAGAATATCATGCTAAGCGAAGTAAGCCAGTCTCAGAAAACCAAATGCCGAATGTACTCGTTGATAAGTGGATGCTGATCCATAATGTGGGGAAGGACATGGGAACAGTGATGGATCTCTGTTCACAGGGGTGTAAGTGGGGAAGGGGCATGGGGACAGCAAAGGTGGTGGAATATGAGGGTCAGCATAGCCCTAACTTTATGTATGGCTGCGTATATGTTGTGATTCTATACAACTTACAACTAGAGAATTGATGTGTTATCCTCTATCCATGTACAATGAATCAAATGCACTGTTAACAATGTAAGCCTAAATAAAACAAAACAAAACAAAAAAACCCATGCCAGAGCAGCTTCCAGGCCCTGCTTGCGGCCACATGCGGCCAAACTCCCAGCCCTTCTGGGGACTGAAGACAGCACTGGCTGGTGCTCGGCACATGCGCAGACTGGCAAGGGCCTGCCTCGGCCTCTCCCTGTCTCCACTGCACTCCTCTCCTTCCTGGCCCCTGAGTTGAGTTCTTCACCTCTCCCCAGAGGACCCTAATCTGTGCTATAGAGTAAACCAGCTAGAGGAGGCTGAGGGAAGGTTCAGGAGAGGGATCCAAAGCAGAAACTGCGAAAAGAAGCTGTCCTGGAAGGATTTCAGGATGGGGTCAGAGGCAGGAGGCAGAGCAAGGGGGACCAGTCCTGTGGCAGCTTTGCATTTCTCACAGTGCCCAGTAGGGGAGCCCCATCTCCCATGATCAGAGGATTAGGAGAGACAGCCTCCGGGCCTCACAGCATCCCTAACTGCCAGAACAAAAGTCGTTTTAATTCAATACACTCTCTTTAATAAAGCACAGAAATGGACACACATTTGAGAAGCTTTCCCATCACGAGTGAGAAGGATGAGGCAGGGTGGGTGGCTGGGCAGAACTCACTTCCTGGATGTTTTCTGACTGAGAGGATCTGGCCTAGGCAGCTGGGATGGAGGTTGCAGGGGTGGGGGATCCCAGGTACACTGCACCTGGCTGATGTAATGGTGATGCTGCTGCTGCTGTTGCTGATGACTGTGACAGTGGTGCTTCTGATGGTGCTGATGGTGGTGGTGATGATGGTGGTGATGACGATGATGGTGCTGGTGGTGGTGCTGCTGCTGGTGATGATCATGGTGATGATGATGACAGAGATTATGGTGATGGTGTGATAATGGAGGTGATGGTGATGAGGATAGTGCTGGTGGTGATGGTGGTGATGGTGGTGCTGATGGTGATGATGGTGGTGATGGTGATGATGGTGGTGATGGTGATGGTACTGATGATGGTGACCATGGTGGTGATGGTGATGATGGTGGTGATGGTGATGATGGTGGTGATGATGATGGTGATGGTGATGGTGATGGTGATGATACTGATGATGGTGACCATGGTGGTGATGGTGATGACAGTGATCATGGTGATGGTGTGATAATGGTGGTAGTGGTGATGAGGATAGTGCCGGTGGTGATGGTGGTGATGGTGGTGCTGATGGTGCTGATGGTAGTGCTGCTGCTACTGATGGTGCTAATGGTGCTGATGCTGGTGATGATGGTGATAATGATGATGATGGTGCTGCTGCTGATGGTGATGATGGTGGTGATGGTGATTATGATGGTGATGGTGATGGTGATGGTACTGATGATGGTGACCATGGTGGTGATGGTGATGACAGTGATCATGGTGATGGTGTGATAATGGTGGTAGTGGTGATGAGGATAGTGCTGGTGGTGATGGTGGTGATCATGATAATGGCCATGACCATTGTGACAGTGGTAGCAATAATGTTCATGATAATGGTGATGGTGATGGTGGTAGTGATAGTGATGATACTTATAGATCATCTTTTATCCATCAGGCAATATTCCAAGAGCTTATCACATATTAATTCATTTACTCCATGCAGTAATGCTTTAGGCTGGCAATAGGATTATCCTCATTTTACTGATGAGAAAACAGGCATGGGGGCGTTAAGGGAGATATTCAAGGCCACATAGGTAATGCTAGCAGAGCCCAGCTGGATTCCAGACAGTTTGGGACCAGAATCCTCTCTGTTCATCTTTCAATGGGTGGCAGGTGAACCCAAGATAAACTGCATGACACAGACTCAGAGTCCATAAAGTGCCAGCGCATCCCGAGCATCTAAGCAGCTTTTGAAAATGCCAACCCCAGAGCAGCTGCCATGGTCTGCAGCCCACGCCTGGCATGTGCCTTCTACATAAGGTCCCGGGACATTTCCAAGGCAGCCAACCCACGACTGTGTGGGGAACTGCCAGGGTGAACAACCCACTGGGAAGTCAGGCTGGCACAGGGGTCAGGGGCTCGCTGGTCTGTCTGCAAGCCCCTGGCCCACCCACTGCACTCCCTGTCATCGCCATCCATGTTCATGCCACCGCCATCCTCAGCTGGGACCTCTCAGATCCTCAGACCTGCCCCTCCTTCATAACTTCTGCCTGCCATTCAGATGGCTCTTTGTAAGTTGCACCTTGAGCTACGTGGCCCTCCTGAAGATGGCCTGCATGAGCTGGCTCTGCCTGTCCTCCTGCAGGTGTGCTCTCTCCTGCATTCAGGACCTGGCCTCGAGGAGCACCCAGCACGAGCACCCCGCACAAGCACCCTTCCCTCCATCTGTCAGGTCACCAGGAAGGTCACCTCCTCAGAGGGCCTTCTGGAATCACACTGCATCCTTGTGTCACTCGGCTAGCCTCTTTAACTTACCTAATGTCTTTCGGCCCCAGACCCTCTCCCAGGCTGCGACATGCAGGGGCCCACGGAGCCCATTCTCATGGATCTGCCTCAGGGGCTTATCTCCTGTCCTCCCTCCCAACAGTTCAGCCCTGTGGAGATTGGTCCATTTTTCCATCCACGTGGACCCAAGGGTCACTTAGGAGCCTGTCCCGTGACCATCTGAGAAGAGGAAGTACTCCTGAACCAACAGCGAGTATGGACTTGGATCGGAAGCATCAGCTCCCTCCTCCCCAGGACAGAGCCCCCGGAAACAGGGGTATCTTGACATGCCCCCCCAACAAGGGTACAGAGGTGGAGACTTACTACGCATGCTGCAGCCCCAGGGCTCAGGTCCCTGGAGCGCTCTGTGGGGCTGATTGCTGGACGCACTCCCTGCTCAACAGCCACAGGAGGGAGGGAGAACAGGGAATGGAGGCAGGCTTGGCATGGGCGGGGCTGGGGTCTCTGGTATTCCGTGCAATGCCTGGAACTCAGTGGGTGCTTAATAAATGTTTATTATGAGCAATAAAACCAACCTTATTTACACTAGGCCTGTCTCCAAAGACCACTTTACATACTTAAAAATAATCTTAATCATCTTTCCCAACATCCCCAGAGTTGGGTTGACTCTGTAGTTTATAAATGGAGAGGAAGGCTCAGAGATGGATAGTGAGTGCTTGATGGTCACACAGGGCCCAACCCAGCTCACCTAGAGCTCATGACTCCAGTCTGTAGGGAACACAGGACACAGGATAACTCACACCTTTCTTTCTAAAGTGATTTCAAGGTGCTGTGAATGGAACTGTATCCCCCTAAATCCAAAAATTGTCACAAGATAAACAGCATCCAGAAAATGCCTGGAGCTCTTTTCTCTGAGGAGCGTTAGAGCACAGCTAAGGTCCCCCCAGGCAGCCTCCCCACCGGCAGTAAGACATGGGGCCTCGTGTAGGAGGGCCGAAAATAGTTGAGGGAGACTCTGGGTCCCAGGCTCTGCCAGCCTGGTCTGGTGTGCAGCCAGCCTGCCCTGCTCAGCATGATGGCCATGTCCCAGCCGAGAAGGACCCTCAGATCCAGCCCGTGGTGAACACTTGAGTCTGGCCCTCTGCTCCTGGACTCTATGCTCTATCAGAAAGTGGTCTGCTGCCCAAGGCAGCCCACCCCCAGCCTGGGCCCTGGCACCTGCTGCCCCACAGGTCTTTGGCCCTTTGGCTCTTTGTGGCAGACATGTCCCTTTGGGAGGTTCTGCGGGTTTTGTGAGGATGAGGAGGGACAGGAGGCCTTCCTCTGCCCCATGGCTCTCTGGACAGGGAGGGCAGGCCAGGAGGCACAGCTCCATGGCGCGAGGGCCTGATGGGAACAGTCGCTGCCTCAGAGAGCCGTCCGTCCCTGCCCCTCCACTCCCCTTCCTTGCCCTTCCTGCCATCCTCTGGCCTTTCCTGGCCTCACCCTCTGACTGTTGCCTGCCTCCATCTTCCCTCTCCAGGCTCCCATCTTGCTTCTCCCTTCCTTCCCTCCTCCGTGCTCTCTCTCTCTGCTTGCCGCCTTCTCTCAGTTCTGCTTGGCACTATCCTAGCCTCCGAGCCTCGCCCTCCCATCTCGTTCCTCTGCCCCAGGGACTTCCCAGGCTTCTGGTTCTGGCCAGTGCTGAGCCTCTCTCCACAGGAGACAGGGTGGCAGAGGGCCGGGGAGCTTGCTGGGCAGCGGCTGTGTCTGCAGGCCACATGTCACATGCACACACACACACACATGTGCACAGCCACCAGCAGGCAAGATGCATGCACTCACACCCCATAGCTGGAATTTGCTCCATTTAGTTTTTTGCTCATGAACCCCTCCTAGGAAACAGGTGAAGGACATGCTTTCTGATGGCAGAGGGGGTTATTTTTGTGGAGCAGGGGATGGGCCCTGGGCCTCGTGCATGCTAGGCGCACACTGCATGGCTGAGCTGCACCCCCAGCCGGGTGGCAGAGAGTTTCGAGGGCTTCTGAGTGCTTGCTGTTGAAGATGCTCCCTCTCTAATTAATTTTCAGAGCTCACTGTAAGCCGCAGCACGAACTATCCTAAGGCAGCTCCCTCCCGCAGTCCCTTACAAATCACATCAGCAGCGATGATCCCCACAGCAAGCCACCTTCCTCTCCGGGAAGTAGAAGACCGGAGCTGAGTTAGCATCTCCCACCCAGGGAGCCTGTCTGCCTGGGAAGCTGGCCCTGCCCAGGGGCCACAGCTCCCTCTCCAGAAACGGAGCTGGGGGTGCCTGAGGCCAGGATTAGGCAGCCCAGGAAGGGGAGGGGGCCCAGCCATCCTGGGAGCCTCCCCTCGCCACTGGCCCATCAGACACAATGACATTTCTCCAGCCCAGGATCCAACTTGTGTTTGGTTCTCTTTACTCGAATGCAAAAACTTAAAACAAAAAAGACTCTGTAGGTCAGTCATGTGACCCATGCCTAGTCTAAAAGTGCAGTCTCTGCCCTTACGCGCTGCCCCCCGACCACTGACCGTACTGGCTACTGGAGGATATTTCCTGTGTTTTAGTTCTTTCCTTTCTCTTCTCTCTCTGGACTCTCCATCTGTGGGACAAGGCTTTTGGCCTGCTCTGTTCTCAATGCTGTAAACAGTAGGCACAGGATGAAGTTTGCTGAGTGAATGAATGAGCCCCTAGTTTACATAGCTGTGTGGTATCCAGCACGTCCCCAAATCTCTCCAGGACTCAGTTTCCCCAGTGAGCAGGAGATGTGTGGTGAGGATCAGCCACTCCTAAGGCACAGGCCATGTGGTCATATGCAGACGTGGTGTCCCATCTCATGTGGCCGTCAGGACCAAGCCAACCCAAGGGCTTTGGTTCCCTGATGGGGATCCCTGACTTGGTGAAGACATAGTGGGCATGGGCATTGGGCTGTGCTCCAGGGGGGAAGCCACAGTGGACATGGATGGCAGGCTTGAGAGATGCCTGCTGGCCCTGCCCATGTTCCTGCCCTGGGCCCACTGTGCTGGGGCCCATCCTGACCCTTTGCCCACACAAAGCTCCTTGAGGTACAGCTGTGATCTGTGGTCCTGACACCTGCTCCTTGGTGGAGCGTGGGCAGGGGTACAAGCATGTTCATTTCCTGCAGCCACATGGGAGCCCAGGTGGCAGACCCAGGCACACATGTCTCCCGACTCAGGGCTGTGTGCTCACTGTCCCCCCGTGGGAAGGAGAGTCCAGGACACGGGAGCAAGGGGCACTGGACTGAGAGAACACCACTCTGGTTTGGGTCTGTAGTCACACTAGGATGTGGAGGGGATGGCAGGAGCTGGCTCTGGAAGCTGTGGAGCGGGCATCCAGCAAGTGTTTCTGGGATGGACGAGAAAGCCCTGGACAAGTCAGGATGGACAGCTCAGCACAGACCTGGAGGCCCGGGGAAGCTCCGAGGCGCCGAGGGACTAAAAGGCCACCCTTCCTGGCTGAGAGGGCAGAGGTTGTGGAGGACAAGAGGATCCGTGAGGGTTAACAGCAGCTTGGAAAACACCAGTCCCTTCTCCAGGGGAGCCTCCCTCGTGCCTGCGCCTGTGAGAGGACTCAGATAAGCCATCTGAGCAACATGTAGGACAACATGTAGGACAGCTCCCGTGTCCTTTCAGACGGCCGTGGGTGACACCTCTGAAGGAGAGGAGATAACATTTTGGGAAGGACAGGTAGCACGGCGGCGTCACTGCAGCTTGTCAGGCGGGCAGGTGGCTGTCGAGGGCAGAGCCGGCTATCCAGCTCCGGGCGAGGGAGGAGAGCCAGGCACACGTTCCAACTTCGGTGGTGAGCGGAGCTTAAATTACCCACGGTCTCAGCCCCTCCAGGCTGTTGCGACAAGCCGCTGATGTCAAGCTGAGTTATGCCCAACCCACGTAGAGGGGCACTGAGTCCGGCAGCTCAGGGCCTCTGCATATTCAAACCAGGGCAAAGCTCCGTATAACAGGCTGAGTAACAGCTGCCGGTGCACATTTCTTTGTTTTTTGGTGGTCGAAACAGTAGCAGATTTTAGAAGGCCTGAAAGCTCTGGCCAGCTGGGCCAACAGCCGACAGTGATGCCCTGCTCAACACAACGACCACCTGCTCCCGCCGACCACCATCTCCAAATCATCATCTTGGCCATGACCCTTAGATGGGGAAAGGGTCCAGATAAAACCTGGGTGCTCTCCAGAGACTTGAACCTGCTCCTCTGACCCAGAACGCAGGGCTGGGCAGGTCAGCAGGGCAGCAGCTGGTGACTCCTGCTGGTGAAGCCTGCGCGGCTGTTTCCTTCCCTAGGCTTCTGGCCTCAGACCAGGGAGAGGCCTTGTTCTCTCCATCCCTGAGCCCTTTTGGCGTCTGGGAAGCAGCGGGCCTTCCAGTGCTGTGGCCTGGGCAACACGGCAGGGGTTTCTGGTGGCTTGTGGATCCACAGACCCCACATGGAGTCACTCTGCCTGTGAGAGGGCTTTGGGCAAGTCAGCCTGCGGTCTCCCTCCTCCCTGTGGACAGGCCTGTCTGGGGCCGGGGCCACCCGCTGGCCAGGGGCTCTCTGCCCTCTGTTGGGCTCACCTAGGGCTGTGGGTGCAGCTGGTTTTAACCTGGCAGGAGCGAGAACACTGTCCTAGAGGCGGGCACCTGCCCCTGTCTGCCAGGCCTTTCTGCCTGTCCATCCTGCTGTCTTCCCACCACCCCAGCTGGGGGCCCTAGAGAGTTCTTGCCTCAGTGGTGGCAGCTGAGCAGATGCGCACAGGGGCCAGGAGATGCAGGACCAGCTGAGATGCTACTGGAGGATCCCAGTGGTGGGGGACTCCTTCCACCTTGGTGCAGGGGGACCCTTCATCTGCTTGCCGCCGCCACCTGTCCTTCCTCGGCCAGCACGTGGATGTGCTGGGCATTGTTTGGGAGGCACAGAGATGAGGATCCTGCAGTGCAGGAAGAGCCATGTCCTGGGTCACACCCCAAGCATGGAGGGCTGGAGCTTCCAGCGCCATGTCTGACCTTCAGTCTGCACCAGTCACCTGCATTGAGGTCCATGCCCATCTTCCCTTTGGTGGCCTCCTGCCTGGCCCCGCTCCTCCAGGACCCTTGCTCCTGTCAAGCAGCCACCCTGGGTACCATTTGCTCATGATGGTCTCTGATGGTGCCAGCAGCTGGTTTGACAAAGAGAGCCATGTAGCTCATCACTGAGCTAATGGGTTACCGAGCTCGGTGACCCTGGGTCTTAAACTAGCCGAAATGCACAGGATCCTCCCGTGACCCAAAAATGTAATCACTTGATCTGAAAATGTAATCCCCATGTTTTGCTCCAGCTGACCCCTCCCTGTCCAGCCAGCCTCGCCCACACAGCTGGATTCATAGGACTTGCTCATGACCCAGGTGACTGTGGATCCTCAGGGCCTCATGGGGTCACAGACATGCTGCCAGGAGTGACCTGCAGGTCACTGCTAGCCTTTCTCTTTGGCTCCTACCCTGGGGGCTCAGCAGTGTGAGCCTCCTGGGGCACAAGTCGTAGTGGGTGGAGCAGGACCCCACATACGTGTCCCCAGGCCCTGCCCCCTCACTTTCCCTTAGGAAGGAGGAACAGTAACTCCCCAGGACCAGGGGAGGAGAATTCTCTCCTTCAGTGGGAAGACAGACCCGCACTAGGCCCACCCTCCCCCTGGCCTCACCTCTGGGAGCCACAACCGACTTTGGAGGGAGCAGGTGTTGATTTCACACAGAATCCCCTAAACAGCAGAGAAATCGTGTTTCCCTAGGAAGAGTAGAGAACTGTTCTCTCACCCAAGAACTCAGCCATGTTCCGGAAGTGTGTGGAGTATGACTTGTGATTCCTTCTGGATTCTCAGGCCAGGATCCAGCCCTCCCTTTCCTCCCTGGGGCTGGAAGTTCAGCCTAGATGTAGGGAGGGGGCGCTCACAGAACGTCGGGGTGCACTGTCCTTGTTTCATCAAGGAGGCCAAGCTCCTAGGGCCGGACCCTGGAGCCCCAGGGGACGGTGAGCGCTCCCTCACCCACAGTGTGATACTGGCTGACCCTGTGGCTGCCTGACCTCTACGCAGACCCCAACCCCCACTCCACCTCCGGGGACTGATCTGCAGTTCTAACAGGCGCTCTGCAGCGCTCCAGGCTTTGCTCCCTGCGAAAGCATGAAGCCAGCGCCAGGCTCCCAGTTTCCCTCGGCTCCCTGATCCTTTAATCTAAGACTATTAAAACTTCATTCCACTCCTATTGGTAAACCATCAATCACCCTGGCCAAGCAGCCCCTGGCTGTGCGAGCCTGGCGGGGGAGGGCAGCAGGCGAAGGGGAGGGTTGCAGCCATGAGCGGGGCGCAGGAGGACCCCAGGAGCCTCCCCTCCCGGCAGAGCAGAGACTGGGAGGGCTCTGTGCCTTTGAGAAGGACAAGGCTGCTGGGTGGAGGGACAGGGGCAGAATGGGAGTGTCTGGGGTTCACAGAGGATCTGGGGGTGGGGAATGGTCCATGATCCAGGGAGGGTTGCCCCTTGAGGCCCAGCCTCCCCCAGTGGGGCGGAGCCATTGGCCCTAGCTGCCCGCTCCTTCCTGAGTGGCCCTCTGCAGCCTGCTTTGTCTGCTCAGACACTAAGCCCCTGTTCCCCCCCCTGACCTGAGTTGGGCGGGAGGGAGGGGTCGGGCCCAGCCCTTTAAGGTTGCCTTTCCCGAAAAGCAGCAGATCGGTGCTTGCAGGATTATGGGTCTCTTTCTTAATTAAAAAAATCCAATTAAATTAAGATATCAGAACTAAATAACGCTTGAGTCATTAGTGTGACTTTTATCTTAATGACTACAGCTGCTGAAATCCTTCTTTAATTTGGTGGCCTCCTGCCACAGTGGCTGTGGGCGGAGGGGCTTCGAGGATGGTGGCAGGCTAGGCAGATCCAGGGTCCCGCGTTTTCTCTGCCTCTAGGCCCCACCCTGGGGTCAGGCTGACATGTGTCAGGCAGGGGGTGTTGGAGCCACCCCTCTCATTTTGGGGACTGGCTTGCTCCCATAGTCCTTGGGGACATAGCTTTGTGGGCACCTTGGGGGGGACAGCAGTGGGGCCTCTGAATACATTGTAAGAATTTTCCCTGGAGGAGGGAACAGAGTTCCTCCTTCTGTTCTGGAGCCAGGGGAGCGACTGCCCAGACCCTTCCAGGTCCCCTGCTCTGCATGGGTGGAGGGGCATGGTATGCTCACCCACCTCTGCCTCCGCCCTTCAATCCGCCTCTCCTGCCAGGTCCACAGGGAGGTGCCCACTGCTCCAGGGTTGCATCTGCTCTGCTGGGAGCAGAGGCAGCAGCCCTAGGGCCGCAGGCTGGGATCAGGCACAGAACAGGCTGTGCGAGGCCCAGGCAGAGCAGGACTGGGGACATCTGGGCTCTGGGAAGCAGTAGATAAGGAGCTGCCAGAACCCAGCCACCGAAGGGGTTGTCGCCAAAGGAGGGTGGCTGGGGAGGCAGAGAGCCAAGCAGGAGGGATCCTGGGTGTTGCTTCAGCTCTGGACTCCACCACCAGAGGCGGGCACGGAGAGACTGAGTCACAGGCCCCACATGGCCGCGGCTCCAAGGCAGAGAAATGCTCCCGGCAAGCTCGCTTACCCACACCTCCCTCCTACCCCTCCTCAGAGCCCCAGCACTCTCCTTAGAGTTGACTTCCCTCCTCTCAGAGGCTCACAGAGAAGGCCCCAGATGGAGCCGGGTGCCTGGAAATGCCTCTGGAGAGCTCTTCCACCAGAGTGCAGGGGGAGCCATGGCTGCAGCACCCTGAGAGCAGATACCATGTCCAGCTCTCACCAGGGTGCCCTGTGTCTACACTGGAGGCTGGCACATAGTAGGTGCTCAATAAACATGTGGCAGTCAACACATTTAAGGGAGCCAGGGGAGAGAGGGACTGAATCCTCGTGGCTCTACCATCTTGTCGTCACTTCAATACTTTTTAAAAATAATGAAAATCACATTTCTCATTTGCTTTTCTATTAGAAAATAAAAACGTATGAAGAAAGAGGTATGGGCCATTCTGGGTTCTAGACTGTCACAGCTAGGTCACAGCTGGGAACACACGCTGCCTGCATCCTCATTGTTCAGCTGAGAACTCGAAGGCTCAGGGAGGAGAGAATTGCAGGGCTGTGGACCTCCAGTCCTGGCCCTTTTGCACCCCGTTATGTTCCTGGTTTTGAACACAGCAAGTCCTGGCTCAGTACAGATGAAGGCCACTCAGTGTGCCACGTTGTGGGGAACATCCAGCCTCGGGCAGCTGTAGGAGGAAGGGCAAGCCCTGGTCCTGGTCTTGAGACCAACCACCCCAGCAGCAAGAGAGGAGGAGGAGACCCCTCTGTACCTGGTTGAGTAGGGTCTTCCCTAAATCCATATCCACTGGAACCTTAAGATGTGACCTTATTTGGAAATAAGAGCTTTGCAAACTTAGTTAAATTAAGTGGGTAGGTGAGGTCATACTGGATCGGAGTGGGCCCTAAATCCAAGATAACTAGTGTTCTTATAAGGAAAGAAAATTTGGACACAGGCAGAGAGGACACTGGAAAACCATGCACGCATCATCCTTTGATGTGTTTACAGGCTAAGCGTCCCCAGCGATGGCAGCCACCAGGAACTGGAAGAGGTGAGAAGGAGCCTCCCTTAGAGACTTCAGAGACAGATGGCCCTGCTAACACCTAGACCTGGGGCTTGGAGCCTTGTGAACTCTAAGATGATATATTTCTTCTTCTAAGCCACCCGGTTTGTGGTACTTTGTTACAGAAGCCCACAATGCTAATACCCACCCCAACCAGCATTTGGCAGTGGAGGAAACCCCTCCCCACTGGCTACCCTCCCACCCACCCTAAACCTGCCAATGCTGGTTCTGGTGTTTGGGGTACCTTGGAGGTGGGTGCAGAGTATAGTCAAGTCTTTCTGGGGGCTGGGCCTTGATTCCCCCCGCCCCCCAAAAAATCACTGTTGGTGGTGAAGGTAGTGAGGAAAGCACACAGAGCCATTTGGAACTTTCTAGAAACTCTAGCCTAGTTTGACTCCTGGCCCTGGCCCTGTATGACCTTGAAGCCACCAAACCTCCTGAGTCTTAGGACCACCTCCTCATCTGAAGGATGTAGATAAACAAGAATATCCACCTCACAGGGGCCCCTGAAGGCCATGGACCAAGGTAGAGGGCAGGATGGATGGTGAATGCGCAATCCAGGGGAGGCCCTCCTGGGTCTCCTGGGTCTAACTCACCCCAGACGAGGCCTACTTGTGCGCAAGGGGTTTTAGGCAGGTGGAAGGCTGAGCAGGTGGGAGCTGGGGGTGGTGGGGGCGCTGGCCCAGGCAGATGGACAGAGCACACATCTCAGAGTCCCAAAGAGGCCATGGAGTCTGCAGCGCAGGGCGGGGACCATGGTTTGGGATGGAGCTGAGGTGGAATGGCTACTGCAGGTTTCCAGTGGACAAGGGCCTGCATGCAGGCCGCAAGGCCAGGTGACAGTTTTCCACTGTGGATTTCTGCTGTGGACTCAGGGTGGCCTGGCAGGGTCCTGGGAAGCTGTACTAACAGCTTTTCTGTTTCCAGTTGCTCGGACACACAGGGCTGTGCTAACACTGGAGGGACTGCCCCTCCCAGGGTGGCCAGTCCCCAGAGGCAGTGAAGGACTCTTGCCTGGGGCCTGCCTTTGCTTTGCAAACCCACCAACCCAGAGCCTGCACCCACCACCACATCCCTTTCAGACTCCCCAGGGCCACCGTCCACCTGCCCTGATCTCCCCAGGGCCAGATACCACCACCAAGAGCAACCCATCTGCCCCAGTGCCCACAGGAATTGTTCAAAGCAGCCAGTCCCCTGCCTCCTCACCCTCTCCCACCTGTTCTTGCCCACAGAAGCCACAGTAAAGTCTCTGCCCACTCACTCTCTCCACCTCAGACTGACCCCGTAGCTTTCGAATGACGTAGCCTGCTTTGTCCCCTTAAGACTGTGACAAACCACCTTTTCAAAGGTGCTATCTGTCTCCTGATCTGTTGGTCTCACCACCATTGAATGGTGACAGAGTCTACATTTGGAAATAGGGTCGTGGCGGTTCAGGTTGGGATGCAGGGGGATAGGGAAGGGGTTGGACTTTGATGTTTAGGAGACTAGATGGGCAGGTCTGGTGTGCTGGGGCAGATGGGGCACCTTGGTTACAGGTATGAGCAGGCCACCAGGGGCCCTCTGTGAGGAGAGTCAGTTCACAAAGACTGAGGAAAACTTCCAGAAGCTCCGTGGCAGCCAAGGCCCTTCCTGCCTGCCACCAGCGGCTAGGCCCTTGGGTCTAGCAGTTCCAAGTCTGTGGCTCCTGGGGCACCCAGACCCTGGTTCATCTACCCTGGCAAACAGGAGAGACTGGCCTTCTGCCATAGCCCTGGGTCTTAAGAAAGAAAGAGAAAGAAGAGGAGGGCTGGGAGGGGCCCAGGTTGGCAGAGGGCCAGGAGGCTCACTGGCCAGTGGAGGGAGGGGAAATGAGGGGCCACCTTGGCTTCAAGAAGTTCTGTTCTCAGCTGCCTCCTGGGCCGTACCCATGTGCACCCCTAATAAGTGACTCCACTTTGAAAATGGGAGCGAATGCTCCCTTGCCTCTTGCGGCGTGTCCTGTCCATTGTCCTGTCCATTGTCACCACCAGTTTCCTCTGGCTCTAAGTGAGGGAGGGCTCTGGGGACCCCAAATAGTAGATTCCCAAGATCGCAGGCCACCCTGCTCTGCGTCGCGCTGCACCGCCGTGGCCTCGGCTGCGCGGGAGGGCAACCCTGCTGAGGGCTGCCGCCTTCGCGCATCATCACCCCGTGTGACAGAGGCAGGCGGTAATGCTCAGAGCCCCCTTCCACCCCCACTGGCAGATTGCTTGAAAAAGATCAGAACGACTGAGCACTCGGATCTGAGCCCGCCATTGCCATCGGGCTCGGGCAGCCGCTGGGTTTGTTCCTGACCTCAGGAGCGCTGGGTCCTGCCCTTAGAGGGTGGAGCAAGCCAAAGTTGGGGTTCTGGGACCTGGGCAGCCCCACAAGTTCACTGAAGCTTCCTTCTAGCTTGTGCTCAGAGGCAGATGGGAGGGAGAGGGCAGGGCTGTGTTCTGCCTCGGGACTGAGTGAGGCTGAAGGCGGAAGGAGGAGGCGAGAGGCGGGAGGTGAGCAGCCTGGAGGCAGCAACAGCAGGCCCTGAGAGTCGGGGGCAGACCCCAGGGGCCCCGGAACCAGCCTCTATTGACAGCTGACAGCTGTAGGGCCAGGCGGAGGATTCAGACTAGGCTCAGCAGGCTTGCGCGCTGCAGCTACTATTAATGTCTGCCCTGGGCAGGGGAAGGTGGCAGCTGGTGGAGTTGTCCCTGGATTTCAGGCAAGTGGTTTAGAACTTAGATGGGGAAGAGCCATGCTGCCTTCCAGAGTTTTCCTGTGCTCTGCATTCTCTCATCTCTGGTGACCCCTTGAGCAAGCAGGACTGGGTCCTGTCTGACTCGTCACGTGTTACAGCCCCCAAGACAGAGTGTGGCACAAAGCAGGCTCTGTGATACCTGCCCAGTGATTGGCTATAGGAAGGAAGGAGGGTGGTGTGCAGGAATGGAGGAGCATGGACCACTCTGGGGGATCACTCAGCCAGCCTGGGAGTTTGAAGGAGACACCTGGGGGGATGCGCCTTCCTCCTTCTGCATCATGAAATGAGCCCGGCAGATGTGTGGCCCGTTCTGTATAGGAAATTGCCAGCTACCACCCCCAGGCCATCCTCAATATCCACTTCCTTCTCTCCCTCCTGCACCTGGACCCCTCCCTGCAGCAGAGCAGAGCCCACATCCTGGCACTGTAGGGCCACCTTTATATGGCACAGGGATCCTTAGTACAGACTCCCCAGAGATGCAGCAGGGGACCAGGGCTGGTGGCTCAGCCCAGGCTGAATGCATTTCTGGCTCAACTCCTGCCTTGCGCTGCTCACTCAGGCCTGGGCTCCCCTCAGCAATTAGCCCCCTCAGAAACTGACCTCCCTTCCCTTAAGCCCTAGGCCACCCTCTGCACAGAAGGGTGACCTGGTTGGAGCACCTGCCTGGCAGCTCTAGGCACTCTCCTGGGAGCTGCCTTCCCTTGTTTTGGGTTTCATCCAGTTTCTTTCCCATCAGGCCCCCAGGAAGCATGTGCAGAGCCAGCTCTGAGCCAGCTCTGAGCCAGGCTCTATACAGGGACAGGGCATAGCCCCGAGGCCTGGGCCAGGCCCTGGGTGCTGATGGTCGCTTCTCCCTGTCTTCCTGTCAACTATACTGCGGGTTCCATGCTGGTGGGAGCCTCCTGACCCAGCCCCAGCCTGCGCCCCTCAGTAAGTGTGGCTGCTGTGACAATGTCCTTGGTTTTGCTCAAGGGTGGACCACCTCTCCCCCTCGCTGCCTTCATGCCTTTACCACCACGGGCCCAGAACTCATCCGCTCTCTTGAGGTGCCTCCTGCATGCCAGGCCTGCTCTCCACCAACAGCCCTGTAGCCTCCCGCCTCTTCGGAAGCCATTTAGAAGTGGCTAGCCTATTGCCATTTGTCCTCACAAGCTGGGAGGAGAGGGACTGCCACCAGCTGTCCTGCTCAGCTAACATCCACAGCACAGGCAGCCTCACCTACTGGTTCGCCTTTGACCCTGTGGAGGTGACCCCGAGCACACAGTCCAAGGCTGTAGCAGGGATGCCCACCAGTCTTCTCCACACCTGACTCCCTGCCTGGCTTCACTGTGTAATTGGGGAGCTGGACGGGCTGCTCCAGAGCCCAGCGCCTCCGTGGGGAGGCAGGAGAGCCAGGCCACCTGCTTCCTGTTATACAGCACCTGCCAGGACACCAGGGCGGGGACCCAGGTGGATGGGGCTCAGCGTGGGTGCCAGGAGGGCCAGGTGGGCTGGCTTGGGGACTTCTCCCCAGCTCCCTCCTGCAGGCCACAGCTCTGCTCTGCCCCACCCTGGGGGTCAGGTGCAAGCAGGTACATCCAAGGTCCCCAGGGATTGAAGCTGGAAGTAGTTTTGGGGGATGATGATGAGATGGGTCATTTCCTGCCTGACCTGTGCCAGGAACGTGGCAAGCTTCACTCACTTTGGGGAGGTGGAGAGTGAGGGGGCCGGGGTCCTATCATGGGCCTGGGGTCTAGCGTGCACCTCATGGGGTGGGGGCACCATCTCTTGTTCTCGAGCTAGTCCTTGGGAGACTAATTCTGGTTCCCCTGGCTGTCCCCTGCTGTCTGGCCCCTTGGGACCAGATAGGGGATCAAGTCCCAGCTCCACCATTTCCTGGCCATGTGCCTGTGGCAGGTCCTCCAGCCTCTCCGTGAAGAGGGATGCAGACACCTGCTTCAGGATTTTGGTGAGGATTAAATGAGAGGGTTTTAGAAAGTGTGCGGTATGGCCCCAGTAGGGGTCTGCATGGGAGCCCCGGTTCTGTGAAACTCCCCTTCCCATGTATTTTTTCCTAGGCTTGGCTCTGTGCTGCGGGCCCTTGGCCTATAGGGCAGCCTGAGGTATGTTCCTTCCCCCTCAAAGAGCCAGCAGCTGGGAGACCATAGAGAGGCGAGTGGGGAGCAGCTCTGCAGCAAGGCCCAAATGCCAGGGACCAGGCCGAGACTGAGGGCCACAGGAGGTCCAGGGCCCACGCAGGCAAGCCCACAGGGGAGTTAGGCCACTTCGAGTCCCCCTCTGGAGTGTCAGAGGTTTCCTCCAGGTAGATGCTGGGAGTCTGCAGTGCAGGTCTGGCCCCAGATCTCCAGGCAGCTTTGAGCATGTCCTGTGGCAGACACAGAGAGGAGCACGGCCATGGAGCAGGTGTGCCTCCTGCCCTGCACCCTGCGTTCCCTGTCCCCCACAAACACCCATGTTCACAAGCATACACAAATGCATGTACACACATGCACACACACATGCACAGGCGTGCCCTTCAGTCCTGCAGAAAGGTTCTGGAGCCCAGCTGGGCACTTGGTGAGTACCCTCCTCCTGTCCCTTCCTCTTCTGGTGGGGAGCCTGGCTTGGCAGAGACCAGTGAGAGGTAAACACGCACATGCATCCCTTTCTGTGGGGGTGAAGGTCACCACTGGCCTTTCCAAGTCAATCCTGCTTTCCCAGACCTTTCAAGGAAGTGCTGGGTATGGACAGTCCCTGAGTCTGCTCAGTCAGATACTTGGCAAGATTCCATTAAAATAAACTGGGGTGCTTCACCTCCCCTGAAAGAAGCCAAAGGGACAGGGTAACAGACAGAGGGAACTGTTCATGTGCTGCTGGGCCTGGGAGGGAGGGTTCAGGAGGAACAGGCAGGTAGGAGGTGCTGGGAGCCTCACTCAGGGCTCTGGAGCAGAGCTACCCTCTCAAGGTGAATAGCAAAGGAGGGGTCTCCAGGCTAACTCTTCTTCACCAGGACCTCTGGACCCTCCTCCTGTCCTTCCTCTCCCAGGCCAGGGGCTCTAAAGAAGGGTCTGCTCTTAATGATTCCCTCCCCAGTGGCCCTTTGTTTCTGGATTCTCTTCCTGCCACTCCTTGGAGGCTGTGGATTTGGGGTCCTGATCTAAAGACACGGGTCAGTCTTTTTCTCCTCTCTGGGCTTGAGCCAGCCTCCCTCACCCCAGCCCCTTCTAGACCCTCACCCACCCCTCTGGTCCCTGCACTGCCTCTCCCAATTTTCCTCCAGCCTCCTTTGATTCTGTCTAGGTTCCTCCTCCTGACCTATGTCTCTCTATCTTCTTTCACAGGTGCTGTGGTCCTGAGCTGAGACCTGGACCAAGCCTGGGTACCTGGCGCTCAGGTATAGGAATTTCTCACAGACTTGCCCACTCCCCACCCCATGCTCTTATTCTGTGTCTCTTCTTCCCATAGCACTGGTCACTTCCTGACATGCAGAGTAACCTATGTTTGTTTTCTGTTTTTCCCTCAGGGCCAAAGGAGTCTGATTTACAATGAACCTCAAAGGTCACCTGAGAACATTGTCTAATCTACAGCAGTGTTACAATAATGCTGAGCACACTCACGGCTAGATCTTGGCTTTTAAACACCACTTTCCACGAGAAGGAACCAGGGTTTCCAGTGCTCATGGGAGAACTAGCTGATTCCAGGAAAGCATAAGATGTGCCTGGAACATCTTGATCAGAAAGCAAGGCAGGGCTTGGAACAAGGTGCTTGTATCAAAGGACGGAGAAGCCTGGAAGAACTGAGCCCACCGCCAGGCCCAGCACAAGACCATCAAAACGAAGAGCAATGGATTATAACCCACTGAGTAAAACAGGAAACCATGAGTGCATGAAATTATAAAAAATGAATAAACTGAACTTTGATGAGCAATAGTCTTAAAATGCATTCCTACAAACACCGATTAACTAAGAAGAGAAAAAGAACAACTTCACAGGGTATAAGCCTTACAGATACCACTTCCTCTAGTGACCAAAGGGAGCATCCCCAGGGAGGGGTCAAGAGGGAGTGCTAGGCCATCAGCCGGATCCCAGCGCCCCTTGGGTGAGATTCCGGCTAGAGATGCACAACCAGAATCCAATCACGAGGAGACATCAGACGACTCTGAAGCAAGTGACAATCTGCAAAATAACTGCTCTGTAAACTTCAGGAAACGGCAAGGTCACAAAAGTCAAGGACAGAAGGAAGCACTGTTCTAGAAGGAA
>PVHX01025482.1:0-22308 GCA_004024805.1 Geosciurus inauris | reverse complement strand
TTCGATCCAGCTATCCCACTCCTTGGCCTATACCCTAAAGATTTAAAAACAGCACACTACAATACAGCAGTCACCTCAATGTTTATAGCAGCACAATTCACAATTGCAAAACTATGGAAGCAACCCAGATGCCCTTCAATAGATGAATGGATAAAGAAACTGTGGTACATATACACAATGGAATATTATTCAGCAATAAGAGAGAATAAAATGATGGCATTTGCAGGCAAATGGATGGAACTGGAGAACATTATGTTTAGTGAAGTAAGCCAATCCCAAAAAACCAAATGCCGAATGTTCTCACTGATTAGTGGATAAGGATACATAAGCGGGGTGGGAACGGGAAACATATGAGAAATACAGGAACTCTAGACGTGGCAGGGGGAGTGGGGAGGAAGGAAAGGGGAATGGACATAGTAATGATGGTTGTTTGAAATGATGATTACTACCCCTGGTGCATGTATGAAGACACTAATGGTGTGACCTTATCTGGTTTGCAACCAGAGAAATGGAAAAACTGAGCTCTGGTTATGTACTATGACTTGAAACACATTTAAATAAAATAACTAAATTTAAAAAAAAAAAAAAGGCTACCAGGTGGTGAAATAGGTTTCATAACCCCATTTTACAGATGAAGAAACGGAGGCAGAGAGAGGGTGAAGGAAGTTCTTCAGGATCCTGATGCATTTGGTACCATTCTTCACCAACTGTGCAAATGAATGTGTGAATGTGTAAGGAAGTGTCTGCAGCTTCTCCTTTGTTTACCATGCAGAGCTCAGGGACCCCGGGTCCTCCATAGATAGAACATAAATTATATAAATATATTAATATGGCCTCAATTATGTAAAAAGCTGTGTATAGAATAAAGATGTGAAAGATGGATAATACTAAAAAAAAAAGAAGAAGGTGGTTATATAATTTGTGCCTAATAAAAAGGTTGCACATCATTTATTTTTAGAATTAGATATTATGTCTACACACATTTTCCAGACATTAAAATATTACCTTGTGATATTTCCATTAAATTAATTTTGTCTAACCATAAATTTTTTGCAATACTGGCAATTAAACTGAAGGGTGCACTACTACTGCTGAGCTACATCCCCAGCCTCACTATGACTCCCCCTGACTTTTTTTTTGAGACATCTAGCTGAACTGCCCAGGCTGGCCTCAAGCTTGAGATCCTCCTGCCTTAGCCTCCTAAATCTCTAGGAATACAGGCATGTGCCACTATACCAGGCTTCAAACTATAAAACTATCAGTGTGGTGCAAGTTATTATGTAGAAACTGTGTCTCAGAAATTAATTAGCAGGGTGGCTTGGGAGAGTGAGGCTGGAGGATCACAAGTTCAAAGCCAGCCTCAGCAATCTGGTGAGGCCCTGAGCAACTAAGTGAGACCCTATTTCTAAATAAAATACAAAGGGGAGGGGAATCTGATGATGTGGCTCAGTGGTCAAGCACCCCTAGATTCAATCCCTGGTACCAAAAAAACAATGAGGAGGGGGTGCTAGGGAAGATTGGAGGAATTTTTGATTGGGCAGAGGGGAGTGAGGGGAGGGGAGGGAGTAGGGGGTAGGAAGGATGGTGGAATGAGAAGGACATGATTACTCTATGTACATGTATGATTGCATGCACAGTGTGACTCTGCATCGTGTACAGCCAGAGAAATGAGAAGTTGTGCTCCATTTTTGTACAATGAATTGAAGTGCATTCTGCTGTCTCATCTAACTAATTAGAACAAATTCAAAAAAAATTTTAAATGAAATTAATCAAGCTGTCCAAAATTAAAGAGCTAGGGAGTTCTTATTCAATCCTAAATCTTTCAGGTTAGGAGGGAGAAAAGATAAGTTGTACTAAATTGAATAACTTCAAAATTCACATCCAAAAAAATCAGTGGATATGTGACTAAAATCAAGAGCTCTAAGCAGACAAACCTCAGATCCTTTCAGCAACTTGCTCCCTCTTGGTGCTGACCATGTCTGTGTATTCTACTGTCACCTCAAACTCAGCAAGCCCAGAGGCAAGGTCTTTGTCTCTGAAAAAGCAGTTTAATTTTTCTCTATCAAAATCAGTTTTATTTTCTCAGTCACTAAGAGTGTAAGTACACACTTGCCTTTCAGTCCTTGTCTAATTTCAAATCTCATGTCCAATCAGTGACCAAGTTCTAAAAATCTTTCTGATGAGATGAGAAGACAGATTGGCAGCTACTTATTTCCCTCCTTAAGCCTCAAACCAGGAAAAGGAAGAGAAATCCTAAATGTAACAACCACAGTTCAATCATTTGCTTATCACTGGCAGAAGGAGCCTCTGAATATAAAAATAGTCTTTGCCTAGAGTCAAGTTATCAAAATCTATTCTTGTCACAGCTGCTACCAGCCTAGTGACATCAGATAAGACACTTCCCCTTTCTGCTTCAGTTACCTGATCTGCACAGTGGTTGAGGAAGTGGGCGCTAAACTGAAACACCTTTCAATTCTAAAATTCCATATGACTTCCATATTTGTTTTTTTCTTTCCATTCTCCATTGCAGCAATGCAAACAGAGGTATTTATCACTTGGTTTGTAGATTACATATTACTTCATGATCACCTCAACAATTTGCCCTAAAATCTACCTTTCACTTTACTGAAAGATCTAACGTCCTAAAACACGATTTTCTCTGTTATTTCCTTGCCTAAAATGGCTACCAAGCTCAATTAGGTGAAGTCCTATTCCAGATGGACCTCTCATCACACCCAGCTCTGTGATACTGGGGACAGAACCCCGGGGCCTCACACATGCAAAGCAAGCGCTATACTACTGAGTCACAATCCCAGCCCTTTTCAATTTTTGTTTTGAGATTGGGTCTCTCTAAATTGTCTAAACTGGTCTTGAATTTTCAATCCTCCTGCTTCAGCCTCCAGTAGCTGGGATTACAGGTATGTGCCACTGTGCCTAGACCCTATTCCAGACCTTTCTGAATCACCCTCCACTGCAATTTCTTGCCATCCATAATCATATATAATCAAACATCCTGCTCCAGTCTACCTGATCACTCATGAATATAAAAAACACACACTGGGTTTTCTCATCTTGACTCTTTTGTCCATTTTATGTACAGCATTCTTCTCTACATAGAATGTTCTCTTTGTTTCTTTCAACCCCCTGAAATTTTTGTCTACTCATCATTTACATCCTCTAGACAGTTGTTCAGATTACTGCAAACCAAAATGATTTCTCTTGTGTCTTATTTCTCATACAATGAAAAGACCTTGCTTTAGTAAGGCCCTTAGCAACTCAGTGAGACCCCGTCTCTAAATAAAATATAATAATAAAATATAATATATAATAAAATATAATAAGGGCTATATGTGGCTGAGTGGTTAAGTGCTCCTAGGTTCAATCCCTAGTACCAAAAAACCCCAAAGACTAGGTACTGTGGCCTAGGCTATTGGTAACCCACCCCTAACCCATCTGACCAGTGCTGACTACAGGTTACCTCTCTATTCTACCTAACCACATTTCTGAATTTTGCTTGTGACTATTTGTTATACTTGTTATTTTCTATCCTCTACTTTCTATTTTTACCTTGGCATTTCTTCTTCTATTTTCTTTCAGTTTACTACACCTCTAGTTGTTTTAGATTAATAATAAATTTTTAATTGGTCTTATCTTCTAATTAATGGATATGAACTTATACATTTCCATCCAGATATTGATTGAGGATCACCATTCAGGACATAAAGGTACCTTTATTATTTATTAACTTTAAATATTTTTAAAACCCGTATTGTGACTCATTAAACAATGTGTGTTACTTAGCAACATACTCTTTCATTTTCAAAATTATTGTGCTTGGTTAGATACCCTAGGTTGTTGATTTCTAATTTTATTTATTTTCATTAAACTTGTAGACAGTTTATTGCTATTCTTTTGTTTTCTTAGCACTTTTGGCCAAAGTAGTAAATAAGTTTTATAAATATCCAAATATGTGCTTACAAATTATACATTCTTCATTTGTTAGGTGAGTAGTACTCTAAAATATCTATCAGCTAAAAAAATATTAATCAAGTCTGGGTATTTGGATACTTACTTTCTGCCTGCTTAATCTATCAAATTCTTAATTAGTGGATCAAACTATGCCAGCAGAATTACAGATTTGGGCTTTCACCTCTGTAATTCTGCCATTCGCTGCTTTATATATTTCAAAGTCCCAGTTCAATAGACCTAAGCTGTGATTGTTGTCTTTTGGCTAATTGCTCATTTTATGGTTAAGAAAAGCTTCCCTTTGTCACTTTGAAAGCATTACATCTTCTGGTTTCATCAAGGGTTCCAAGTTGGGATTCCTCCCTGTATGTGGGACTTGGAGATTTGATCCCTGTCTCTATGGAGATGCTGAGGCCTTAGTCACCTGTAGCTTTTCTAGGTGATAATCACTTCATGTGCTTAATGGCCTCAAATCTGGCTCATTGTTATATATTCCTTCTCTGTTTCTGGTAGCTAAACATCTAGATACTTTTCTTTCTTGTTTTGACCTTACAAATATCTGGATAGATAGATAAGATGATAGATTTGGTAACATACATATATATTTATACATAGCACAAAGAGAAACATATGTGCATGTGCAATATATAAAGAGAAAAAGAATGCACACAAGAAGGTGTATTTTAACATGTGTTCCTCTGCCATCTTGACTGTGAAGTCTATCTAATCTTTTTTGAAACAGAAAATTTGATTAATTGCCGTTTCCACTCAACTTCTTGAATTGCAAATGCATTTCTTTCATTTTGAATTCATTTTCCTAAGCCATTAAGTGAATGTCCTCATTGCTCTCCTGTGAAGGTGGCCCACAAGTTCTTTATAAAAGCTGCTAATGACTACTTAGTCTTTTTCACTGGAATGCACAGCTCCCCTCCAGCAATACTACTGCTGTCTTTCTATAAGATGCCTGGTTAAGTGCCTACTCCTTTCAGAAATGGTACCTGGGCTGATGCCCAAGCTTACATTAAGAGAGGAATGGTACTAATGTGCCCTTAAAAACGTTTTTTATAGCCTAGCAGGAAGAAAAAATACTTCGCTCTCATAATGTGCTTTATGTATTGCTATTATCACTGCTAATTACAGTTTCCCAATAAAGTATTTATTTATTAAGTCCCTTCAGTTTACTTTCCTCTCTTGGTAAAATTGACTCTTCTCTCTCAGGAAAATTTCTTTCTTTCTATCAAAATTTGATATAATTTAATTAGATAAAGGATATTGATGGATGATCAAAATAACTAATAGCACAGAGACTGGATAATAGTAGAGAAACTGGTTAAGGTATTGCCAAATTTACTTTCCTTTATTCTGTGTAGACTTAAAAATTCAAGCTCTTACAATGTTCTAAAATTTAACAAGGCTTACGAGGTCTAAATCTAGTCTAGCCAGACACATCCATGTATATCTTTAACAATTTCGAATGTGTTTTGACAGATTTTCTTTCTTTCTTTGCCATTTAGATTATAATTTATGGTTTCATTTCACAGCAGTTAAATATTATAGTCATTTTTAAGGACTGAAAAAATTATCATAATCTAGCTACCTTATACTGTCATACATGAATCATTTAGAATATTTCAGGATTCTATCCAACCACACTTCTCATAGAACACTCTCGTGACTATATAATGTGCAATGCCAAGACATGTCTGTGTCACTTACAAAATTGATACAACTAAGTAAAACAGAAGTAATTAAATAAGGCATGTCACACAATATCACAAGACCATGCAAAAGACCTACTAAAGCAAATTTTATTTAAACATATCTTCTTACATAACTTAAAAGTAAAATCATTTACATAAAAGAAAAACAAAAGTAAACAAGAAACAAAAATAAATGTACCCTCTATCAACAATTTGTTATCCATGATTGCAAATAATAAAGATGTTTTATTTTCTCATCAAGATTTAGTGTTGTATACTGCTTACCAGAATAGATTTGAACCTTAATCTTCGAATCTACCTGAGTCATTCAATTTTAAGTTGCTTTGCATGCACTTACAGCTCATTTCTGAAGGTCATTTTGTTTCTCGTGCTTCTTGTATGATTCTCCCAGCTGATTTACTTCTGTTCACTGGTATTTTACAACATTTGCAAATTTTAATTTATTTAAAACTCCCTTAAATTAAAGAGATAAAACTATGGTGCGTCTCCTTAAAAAAAAAAAGAAAAAAAGATTTAGTGTTGTTTTACCAAATATGTCTGGTTAGGATTTTTAAAGATGTAAAATGAAATGATTAAGATTACATTATAAAATTACAGATATAGAATGGCTTGTTTTCTGTGTATTTTTCAACTCAGATTCACATACACTTAAACAAGTTTTGTGATTCAATGTACTAGAAAATTTGGATTATAGATTAGAAAAACCTTTCCTTTAGCATATGTCCTATGATATTGACATTGAATTCTATCTAATCTTTTCTTCCACAAAATAATGTGAGTAATTGGCATTACCATCAAATTATCTGATAAAGTAGTTATTAATCTAAAGGCTATCTAATTTTTTTAATTGTCTTTTAAGAAAATTTTAATTTCATTATGTTTTCAAATTTATTGGCATATAATTATTTACTGTGTTCTCTTATAACTTCTTTTTGGAGGGGGAGGCTACCAGCGATTGAACTTGGGGCATTCAACCACTAAGCCACATCCTCAGCTCTTTTGTATATTTTATTTAGAGACAGGGTCTCACTGAGTTGCTTAGCACCCCCTCCACCCCAGCTGCTGGGATTACAGGCGTGCGCCACCGTGCCGGCTTCTCTTGTAATTTTTTATATTTTGTTGATTTATTTATTTATTTATTGCGTTACTGGGCATAGAACCCAGGTCCTCACACACATGCCAGGCAAGCACTCTACCATTGTGCCAAAACCCAAGCCCAATATTTTAAATTTCTAATCTATTTTGTGTACCTGTTTTCATTTTCAGTGTATAGCAAAAATAATTACATTGGTTGTCTTTTAGAACACACCCTCTAATTTTATCATTGACTTTCTTTGATCTTAAAATTTTAACTATTTCTGACTTATTTTTTCAAAATAAAATGTTTGCTGAAATCATCTCCTTATTTACTAATTGCCTTGAGAGCTTTAGGTGACAAGATTGATAGTAAATTTGTTTCACTTTTGTTCCATTAAAAAATGAATTTCCTGGGGCTGGGATTGTGGCTCAGTGGTAGAGTGCTTGCCTCGCATGCGTGAGGCACTGGGTTCGATCCTCAGCACCACATAAAAATAAATAACATCGTTGTCCATCTACAACTAAAAAAATATTTTTTAAAAAAATGAATTTCCTCCCACATTAGTAAAGTTTCTGAAAGCATTTACTGGTTTTTATCAGTTGGCATTTTTCTTCTTTAACAATGTAATCACAATTGCTTAAAACTACAGTGGTGCTATTTGCTTTACTAGAGTTCCCAACTTCAAATGATTTTTTCCTTGGCATTCCATGAGCACAATGACTGATGAAGCACCCTCCACAACAGGACACTGCCATCCTACAAGCACTGAGACTCAATGCGAGACGTGGCTAATGGTAGAGGAGCAGAAATTGTGCACTAGCTCTCTTTAAACACAGAGCAGCAATTCTGAAATCCACTTTTTTTTTCTTTTCTTCTTTCTTTCTTTCTTTCTTTTTTTTTTTCTGGCTCAAGGAGAAAATTATACAAGGAAAGTCCCTAGAGCAGGTAGAAGAGGAGCACATAAAGAAGATAGAAGACAAAGTGGGAAGGGGAGTAGCAGAAGAAGAAAAAAGAAAAGAGACAGAAAATATACGATGGGTGACTGTATATACATTCTTAAAATAGTATTACAGAATTTCTTTGGTTGCTGAACCTTCTGTCTCAGAGTGAGTGTAATCAGGACTTTGACAGGATGATAGCTTTGTGACGCATAGGTAAAGATGGGGATGTCATACTTCACCTATCCCAAATTGTTTTGAAAGTTAAGAAGGAGTCTTGCGGTGACTGGCAAATGTGGAAACAATTGTGCACTCAGCACAGCTTTGCCATTGGGCTTTTGTTTGTTTTATTTCTCTTTAACAGAGAAGCTTCTAGATAGTGCTCTGAAACATACATATAAGTGCTTGAATGCAAATGAGGGTGCCTTTGGGTTTGAAACAAATAATCCTGACATTGTGACTAACTACTCATTTTATGCTTTTATAAGTGCTCTTGAGTAAGCATTTGAGACACTTTGCAGTCTCAACGTATTATTAAATAGTCAGGTTGAACCAACATATTTTAAAGTAGTTTGACATTTCTAAGTATTTAGGCTTTAGCTTTAAGGCTTTGGCACAAATTACTTGGATGTTGAAGTGATGTATGCTTGTCTTCCAATACCTTGTCTCTAGCTGTTGTTCAATACTGTAAATCTTATCATTTTTCTCCCCAACTGAAATTTTCTAATGGTTTCCCAAGGTTAAATTTCTTAACATCAGGGATCCTGCAAGAAAAATCCAGGCAACATTGTCCTTCCTTGTTCCTTATGTGCCAGCTACACTATCTTCTGGTCCTTCCAAAGTTCCAGGATACCTGGAACCTTAACCTCAGGACCCTTGTATTCCCTGACCTTTGTTGACAAGTCTCTGCCACCTTTCTTGCTCCCTCTTGCTTCACAAGAGAGCCCCAACTTCACTCCTTTATGGAAAAATAATCAAGACACCCAGATTCAGTCAATCTCCTCTGTCACATGCTCAACTGAGGTCCCTACATTTCCTTTCATACCACTTGCCATAGTTTGACACTGTGGGAGGATAGGTCAATAAAGCTGTCATAAATTACACTATAAGGTCATGAGAAGGATTCAAGTGTAGACAGTTGAGATGAGAGATGCCCCCAGGAAACACTGATAACAAAGTAAAAAAATTAAATAGGAAATGGAGACAACACAACAATATAGTAACACAATAACAAAAGTGTGTTATTAAAGAAGCTACCACTTTGGACTTTGGGAACCAATATAAAATACACACACACCTCAGTCTTGTCCCAACTGAGGGGCAAGGAAGCCAGAGTATCTAAACACCACCCCTCATGTGTCCCCCATTGTAATACCAAGACCCTAGGGGATATGGACAGGGCACAGAGTCTGCTACAACAGGCTTCATAAGTATTTCTGAGTTCACTGTTCTAAATTTTTATCATCCCAAACACTGAGACGTTCTATAATCTTATTTTAATTGTGATATGGCTCAATGGAATCTTGAAATTATTGGCGCACATTCTTAAAACAAACAACAATGTAGTAAGAGCAGGCTGCTACAATGCTAGCAGTAGGCAGCATTGCTGAATCTATACAGAAGCAAGCAGCCCTTAAAAATATTGGGAAAAGAATAAGAACAGTTATTTCATGGGTGAATCCAAAACATAGTTTATAAAAATACTTGTGGCCATAAATCAAACTTGTTCTCCAAGCGGAAGTAAACAACAACACATGAAAATTATTGTTCCTGAGGAGATAAAATGATCTGAAGTGGAAGAGTATCAGAATAAAGATACTGATCATCACTTGGTGTTTTCACATAAATGTGATGGATATCTTACTGAGCCTGGAACTACTTATGAGAGTTGCTCTTAGACACTATATGACACCAGTAACTTTACATGTGAAAAAATAAACATGTACCATAGGGGTTGATATAATTCCTATAAATGAAAATTATATTTGCTTCAAAAAGTAAAATAATAAATTAAATTCATACTTTCATACTGTGATTTGTGAACAAAATAGAGTAGTTTACATGCACTTATCATTCTCATAATATCCTCAGATAATATTGCTATCCCCTTGAAGAAGGACTTAGAAATGTGGCCATAAGATAAAAATGAAAAAAAAAAAAAAAAAAAAAAGACGATCCAAATATATAGGGCTATGTCCATAATGAAGCTATTTACTATAAGCAATAGCTGCCAGTGTCTCAGTGCTGTCTCAGTTATTGTTGCAATGAATCTTCAAACATTCCCATTTTAAAAGTAGAAAACTAAGTCTAACACCAAACATCTAGTGATGACTTTATCTTCCTGCTTCAAAACAAAACAAAATATTGGACCCACCTCCATTTCCTCTCAAATATCTCCAACAATCTTGTCTCCTACATTCATCTTCTCCCCTTCAAACAGAATAAAGAAACTGCCCACTTCCATCAGAGGCAATTAGCCCTGCCCTTGCCCTCTGAGGGACTGGCACTACTAATTCCCCTCATGCCTTACGTCAGCCACACTGGCTCTTAACTGTCTCCATGTCTTTTCCATGTTTAAAGCCAATCAAAATAAAAACAAACAAAAACTACATGCACACACACGCATGAGTGCACGCACACACACATACATACAAAAAAAAAAACACCAAAGAACTTTGCCCCCTAAATCCCTCTCCATTGCCCACTCACAGAGAAACATCTTGAACAAGTTGTCCATGTTCACTGCCCTTGGTCTCTCCCTATCCATTCAGTTCTCCATCCCTCTCCCCATCCAGTTATTAACCAAAAGCTTTTTCATCCTCATTTTATGGACAACTCCTTCCTTCCTGCCTTGTCTTCATTAGTCCTATTCATTCTTGGTTTTCTACACTCTGGCTGTAAGGACTCTGTGAAGTTTATGCTTTCTTATGCTCACAGTAAGTACTTCAAGACACGATATTTCTTTCTCCTTTATATGCTTTCTGTCCACAGTTTCATTGATGTTAGAGCCTTTGGTGGCAGTCTCTATATACGGACGGACTCCCAAATTTAAAACTTTGGGGCGCATATCTTTTCTTTTTTCTTCAGATCAACATAGCTTTTTTTCTTCTAAACATCTCTACTTACTTGTTACAAACTCATCCTTTAACTCTATTTTTATTTATTTATTTGCAGGAGGATTTTTGGAGATTTAACCCAGAGGCACTTTACCACTAAACTACGTCCAATCCCCAGCCTTTTTAGAGACAGGGTCTCACTAATATGCTGAGGCTGACCTTGAACTTGGAATCCTTCTGTCTCAGACTCCCGAGCTGCTGAGATTACAGATGTGCACCACCATATCCAGCTTTCATCCTTTAACTCTAAATAAATTAATCACAAAAAAGCTAATGCTGAAGTTATGATCTTATCTTCTTTCAGAATTCACTAGCTCAATAAATGGCACCTCCGTCCATCTAATTTCACAAACCAGGGACCTGGACATCACCTTTCATCCATTCACGTCCCTCTCCTTCAACCCTCATATCCAGCCCTTTCCCAAATCTTATTGACAGTCTCTACTAAATGCATTTCAAATATATTTCAAATACATCCGCTTCTCTCCATTTCCAATGCCATCTTACAAGCCAAAATTACTATCTGCTTTCCATCCTGACAACTGACAACCCTCCATTTTGACACAAAAACCAAAATGTATCTTGTCAACATATCATCATGCCCTCTCCTACTTAAAACTCTTAGAGTTTCCCCAATTGTTTTAGAAGGGAAACTGAAACCCTTGACGTGGGCTTGAAGGCCTGGCCTCAGCCTCCCACCTGGCTGCCCTTCTGGTTTCACATTCCCCTCATGCTGAGCTCCAGCCACACCCACCTCTCAGCATCTTGATTCTTTGCGTTCTGCCGCCCACATCCTTTGTTGTAGCCTTCACCTCATCTTAGAACACTTCTGCTTGTGTAGATGCTCCAAGTCACCCTCCAAACCTCAGTTCAAATGATTAGTTCCTCAGAAAACCCTTATCTGACTACCTAAATTGATATTCTTGGAATAATACATTTCCATATGACTTTTTACAAGGTTATTAATTAGATGCTTATTTTTATAATTATTTCATCAATGTTAGTCTTTCCCCATTAGAATAGATCAATAAAAGCCAGAAACAACTATTTCTGTTCACACAGTCCTTAGTATGTAGTTCAATTTCAGTATTTACTATTTGTGAAACAATTAGTCATGTCAGGTTTTTGTGTAAAACTCTGTCCACTCTACCAAGTATAAGAACTTTTCCATTGTAGAAAAAGGCCACCATGATTAACAGATTCATTTGCATTTCTGTAAACCACATACTGTGTATTAACAGTCACATATAACATCAGAAGTAGGGAAGTTACTCTGTAACTTAGAGAATAGTGTCTCACTATTTTCTGAATATTCAATCACTATTCTCTAAGTTACAGAGTTTCCCAGGTGCAGACCTTGACTCTGCTTTCATAAAATAGGTATTTTCCATGAGTATTTCTGCTTTGAAAGTGAGAGAAAGTGGTTAGTAATAAGATGTGAGTAATGTGATGAATTTTGTTTTTGTTTTTGTTTTGCTATGTCAGATCTTCATAAAGAACTGAGATTTTGGGCCATTTGGGGAGCTCAGTGGCAGAGAGCTTACCTAGAAAGCACATGGCTTTGGGTTCAATCTCCAGCACTGCAAAAAGGGGGTGGGGGAAAGAACAAGAACTGAAGTCTTAAAATTGAGTTTTCAAAGGGGTGGGACTTCCCTACTTCTGTGTGAATTACTATTGCAAGTATTTTTCCATGCTAAGATACATAAAAATGTTACTTTTGCCTTTTATATTGCTTTGTTCTGTACTAAATAGGCTTGCGATGCAGATTTGTGGATTAGAAAGAAGGCAGGTTATATGACATTAAGGCAATGATTACTAAAAACCTAAATCTATATTTAGCTTCCAAATTGTTTTTTGTGTTTTTGTTTTAGTGGTACCAGGAGTAGAACCCAGGTGTGTTCTACCACTGACTAATATCCCTAGACCTTTTTACTTTTTATTTTATTTTATCTTATTTATTTATTTTTGGTACCAGGGATTGAACTCAGGGGCACTCGACCACTGAGCCACATCCCCAGCCCTATTTTGTGTTTTATTTAGAGACAGGGTCTTACTCAGTTGTTTAGTGCCTCGCCGTTGCTGAGGCTGGCTTTGAACTTGCCATTCTCCTGTCTCAGCCTCCCTAAGTGCTGAGATTACAGGCGTGCGCCACCGCACCTGGCTTACTTTTAATTTTGAGACAGTATCTCACTAATTTTCCCAGGATGGCGTAGAATTTTCAATCCTCCTGACTCTGCCCCCACAGTAACTGGAATTGCAGGCCTGTGCCCCTGCACCTGTTTTTTTTTCTAAATTTTTCTTAGAAAATTTTTGAATTTTCTACTTAGAAATAGTCCATAACCAAGGCATAAATTTGTTTCAAGGCATAGTGTTCTCTTTTGCGTCTACTGAAGTTTTATTAAAATACTATATATTTACAGAACTTGACTAAGTATATTTTACATGAAAGACATATCTGCACAAGCATTGGCTGGTGCTAAACTTGAAAATAAAAATAAACTAATATATTAATAAAATATATGTTCTGAAGAATTTTTTCAACTTTAATATCATTATCATTTATATGAAGAATAATAGACAAAAATAAATCTTACGCTGTTAGCTTTACTTAGTAATATAATGGACTTGGAAAATATTTAGCAAGTATTAATATTTATTATAAGACCAGAAATGAACATTTTTAGCATGCTAAATTTACACAAAGGCTTTTATTACTCTGAAAAAAATGATGATAAACCTTTATAAACATCATCACTTAATCAGACATGTTGATCTATCCTTTCACCTTAGTTTTGCTGACTGTATAATTTCTAATTAATGTGGTTATTTTGATTGCACTTTATCAGAAAGGTAGAAAACCAGCTGTTTATTTCCTTCAATATTATAGAGTTAGATTTATGAGTCCCATTAATCTCAGTGTTAGCAATCCATAAATCCAGTTTTTTAGTCCAAGTTTTCTAGTTAAATGTTTACATTTATATCTAAAACATTTGCCACATTGCTACACTGCCTTAATAATTAGAAATTTAACTTCCCTGGGTAACGTTATTCAGCACAGAGGTACCACAATTTGACTACACTATTGCCCAACTGCTAATTTTATAGTTTGTTTCAATTTCTTTATTGATTTGTTTTTTTCTTTATTAAGGAAAACTAAAATTAATAATTTATAACAAATAACTTTAGAGTATTTGAATTTGCAAGCCTCTTTTAAAAAATACTTTATTAAAATATGTTATATTTAATAAAATGCACACATTTTGATTGTACAAGTCAGTAAGTTTAGCCAAGTGCACATTTCCATGTAGCCAGGAATACAGATAAGGGAATTTTTTACACTTAGAAAGTTCCTTTGAGTTGTTTTGTACTTAATCCCAACTTCCTCCCTACTCCCATCCCAAGGCAACCACTTATCAATTTTTTATCACCATGTTAGTTTGTCCTGTTCTGGAATGAGATATAAATAATCATACATGTTCATTTTTGTGTCTAGCTTCTTCAGCTCAGCATAATATTTTTTTAGATTTGTTCCTGTTGTCATCTGTATCATGGATTTATTCCTCTTTACTGCTGAGTAGTATTCTGTTATATCGATGTGCATATTTATTCATGTATTGAAAGACATTTGGGTTGTTTCCAGTTCATGAATATTGAGAATGAATAAAGCTGCTATCTACAAGTCTTTTTGTGGACATATATTTTTATTTCTCTTGGGTTAATACTGAAGAGTAGAATTTCAAGGTTACAGAATAGGTGTATGTTTAATTTTACAACAAATTGTTAAGCACTTTTCCGAAATACTTGTACCATTTTACATTCCAACTAGAAGCACTTGAGTTTCCATCTGTCCCACATCCTTGCCAACACTTGTCACTCCTTTTGGTCATTGTAATGGAACTATAGGCCAGTGGGACCATGTAACTCATGTCTTTGAGACTGCAGGATCTCTGAGCACAGAAAAACATGAAAATAAGAGTCTTGTAAAATGTGAGATTGCTGCCAGATGAGGTGGTGCATGCCTATAATCCCAGTGGTTTGGGAAGCTGAGGCAGAGGATGCCAAGTTCCAAGTCAACTTTAGCAACTTAGCAAAAGCTTCAACAACTTAGTGAGATTCTGTCCCAAAATAAAAAATAGAAAGGACTGGGGATGTGGCCCAATGGTACAGTGCTCCTGGGTTTGATTTCTGGTGCTAGAATTAAAAAAAAAAAAAAGTACAATTACAAAGTAATATGATCTCCTTTGCTTTTCTGCACTAAGATTTGGTTACTTAGTAAAATGTTGCTACAAGAGAATTATTGAGGGAAAAGCATGTTCTTTGCATGAAAGATTTCCTCAGATTTAAAACCTTGACAACAGTTCAAAAGATTCTGTTGGGTTGGTATTTCTTTTTTTTTTAATATATATTTCTTAATAATGTTATTGTATTTTTTATACCTTTGTTTATATTTATGTGGTGCTGAGGATCGAACCCAGTGCCCCACGCATGCTAGGGAAGCGCTCTACCACTGAGCTACAGCCCCAGCCTGTGTTTGTATTTCTTAAAGCAAAAGTTACCTTTGCTCTGGAAGCTTCTTCCTCTACCTCCACAGCTACACCAGGTAAAAGTGTTCTCCCTACGTTGCTCTCCTACCAAGATTTGGTCTTTCTGCAATCATTTAGTTCTTTTAGATTCATTCATACCTGGGAACAGAGGTTTTGCAAAATATTGATTTTAAACACAAGTATGAATTTTGGCTTTAACAGGTAGATACTATTTCAGTGGAAGAGAAGAAAGGTCTTTCATATCCCTTGACAACCCAGCCAGAAGCAGAACTCTTGCAAAAAGCATCTTGCTAATTTTAAGTATTTCATAAAGATGTATTCTCAGAAGATCATTACTAAATCAGTAATATTGAATGTTCTGTGACAATTACTAAAAAGAATGATAATATGATAATGATACTATTTATCAAAAGAAATATGTTCCTTTCTCCATAGTTTCTTACTCTATTTAAACAAGATTCATTGAATTTTATTGCACTCATTTTCTTAAAATATTTGGTTATCCATCTCAAACTTATTTGCATTATATATCCTCCTTCATCCACTGCCTAGTTACTCAACATCCATTTACCCTAGGTATAGTCTTAGTAAGATAATGACCTTATCCTTGATTTACAGACAAAAGGAAATAAAGGAGAGTAACTGCTAATATGCATGTTTTCTTTTTATATATATATTTTTTAGTTGCAGATGGACACAATTTCTTTATTTTATTTATTTTTATGTGGTGCTGAGGATCGAACCCAGTGCCTCACGCATGCGAGGCAAGTGCTCTACCACTAAGCCACAATCCTAGCCCAAGCATGTTTTCTTTTTCTTTCTAAAATGTTCTAAAATTGATTGTGGTGATGATTGTACAACTTTGAATTTAATAAAAAATGTTGAACTGAACACTTTTTAAACAGGTGAATCATATAGTACCTGACCATTATTGCAATGAAACCATTGTTTAAAAAATAAAATGTAAAAAGAAAATATGAATGTCAATGAAGCTTTTCTGATATGTCTTCAACAAATGAATTCTTTCCATCTGAAAATCAAAATCAATTTCATGGAGCAACTTCTGAGCTCATTGAACAAAGAAAGAAAATTATCCAATTGATAAGAACATCATCATAAGTATAACCAGAGACACTGAATTTTTATTTGGTGCCAGACATTGAGCTAAGTATTTTAAATGATCATTTCATTTAATTTCCCGGTCAACTATAGAAAGTTACTATTATTTATCACATTCTTGTAGATGAGGAAAATGAGATTTAGATCAAAATAACTGGTAGAGCCCCAACTCCAATTCCATGTTTATCTGATACACTTTTTAATCTATTGTTTCCCAACATTAAAGTATAACATCCAAGGGGACAACACTGCTATTGTTTTGGCCAGAAACTGAACACATGCAGATGTGTGCACTCAGATATCATAAAAGGTATTAAAAACTTTTGGGAAGAGGCCAAAAAAATAGTAGGCATACATTAAATCAGCCTGCTCTGGTGAAAATCAAGATCCAGAAATCATAAAAGCTTAAAGTGGGAAATTCTAAATTCTTTGGAAGTCAGCTGGAAGTAAAGGGTGTGATACATCCTCCAGCACCAAGCTACCTTAAGTTTATAGCTGTTCTCAAGTTTAATATCCCTTTAAAATCTCATTGATCTTGTATCCAAACACAAGACTGTTTCTTCATATTCTATGACACTGTAGAGACAGTACAGAGATTTTTGTAATGGTTAAGAGCACCTATGTTCAACCTTTTGAGAATTATGGAATATTAGTTTTGTAAGAGATCTTGGAATTTTATTTTTTAAGTAAGAAAACATTTCCCAGAGAAACTAAGGCAATTTCCCAAGGTAAAGCAGCTCTTTAGAAAACTGCCTTTCTAAACTCTCAGGTGTCTTGAGCCAAGGTCCAAGAATCTTTATGGCCCATTACATTGATTATTACTGATTAAAAAATGTTAGTTCCCTTTCTTCTGCCCAGGACTTGGTAATGCCCAGCCCTGGCCTAACTCATGCACAATGCTTCCTCCTTGGTTTCTGGTGCCGCTGGCTCTCTGATCGCAAACTCTGGGAACACACTTGGCATTACTCCAGACTCTGCTCCTGCCAAATGCAATTTCATCAGGGAGTAATAAAGAACAACAATACACATTCTTACTTTAATGTTCAAAGAACACTTCTGAATCATTGAATTTTGGACAGCATTTCATCTGTGGGATGCAAATTATTCTAATTACAACAAATTTACCTCATCAAAGAGAACACCTGTTTTTTTAGGGCAACATCCGCTAAACAATAATGAATTGAAAAAAATTAAATTTTGCTTGCATTTAATAGTAGTTAGGAAAGAATAAAAAAGAAACAAGGAATTGTGTTTGCCACTAGGGAAAGCACTGGATAGTTAGGGGACTTTATAGAAGGAAAACTAGACTTTTATAATGTGTGCATTTATACTGAGTGTACTCAATAAATGAAAAAAAAGCACAAAAATAATAGCAGATATACCTTGATAAAAACAACTTTCAACTATTGACATTCCACCTGGTGCGGTGGCACATACCTGTAATCCCAGCCGCTCAAGAGACTGAGGCAGGAGGATCGAGAGTTCAAAGTCAGCCTCAGCAATTTAGTAAGGCCCTAAGCAATTCAGTGAGATTCTATCTCTAAATTTAATATACAAAGGGCTGGGGGGGCTGGGATTGTGGCTCAGTGGTAAAGTGCTTGACTCGCATTTGGGAGGCACTGGGTTTGATCCCAGCACCACATATAAATAAATGAATAAATAAAGGTCAATCAACAACCAAAAAAATTTTTAAAAACAAAAAAGGGCTGAGGATGTGGCTCAGTGGTTCAGTGCCTCTGGGTTCAATCCTGGCTACCAAAAAAAAAAAGAAAAGAAACTATTGACATTCCACAAATAAGCTCCTCCTTTTAAAAATACAATTAAACTATCAAAAAATAGGGTTCCTATCACATATAAATTTTGAGTTAACTAAGGTTCACAAGCTCCAGGTGCACTACTGTTTATTTCATTATTCATATCATAAAAATTCTATATAAGCCATGTTTGACTAAGCCTGTGCTACAGCTCAGAACATGATCCCTACCCTTTGGAGTTTTTGTAGCTCATTTTGCCTCTTTAAATGAAGAGCAATCAATGTACATTCATTTTATTGTGATAACTTTTGGTGAACATCCACATTGGAGTAAAGTTTATTTTAGCAAACTACATATTAAACTTACACTACACTTAAAATATAGTTAGGAAATTATATTTTAGATTTTATATCTCTTCCTCCTATAAAAGTCTGCCAGATTCTGTGGCACTGGGAATATATAAATTTACCAGAATTCTGGTATACTTCACATTTTGTTTTTAGTTTTCTAGAAGAGGTGAAACAAAATGAGTTAGCATATTAAAAAAATGCATGTTCAATAAGCAAAAATCTAAACTGAGAAACTTTTTCAGTTATATGAAGAGAACTTTGAGTTCATATATTTGCTAAAAGTCAGAGGTCCCCCCATATAAAATTACCTGGAGTTAACTCCATTCTCTTTAAGATGTTAGCAGAAGAGAAAATTAATGACTGAGGTGCAGGCTGCTATAACAAAATGCCATAGACTGGGTGGCTTAAAGAATAGAAGTTTATTTTCTCACAGTTCTATAGGCTGGAAATTCCAGAATAAGGAAGGGTAGCATCAGGTTCCGGGATCTCTTCCTGACTTATTGAAGACCACCTTCTGTGACCTCCCAGGTCAGAAAGCCAGAGTGAGCTTAGAAAGGCGTTTCTTCTTAGAAAGACGCTAATCTCATCAGATCAGGGCCTCACCTTTGTGACCTCACCTAACCTTAATTACTTCTTCAGAGGCCTCCACTTACAAATACTATCCCAGTTGGGACTAGGGCTTTAACATTTGGAGATGGGGAGACACAAACTTTCAGTCCATAATAGGTGGCTAAGTTAAACTATTATAATAGCAATTAGGAGTAGTATCACACAGTAATGTGCATGAAAATTATTTTGTAATATTGATCTTAGTTATTTTTAGCTATTTGCCTATTGTAGTCAAACTCAGAAATGACATTTATTTCTTGGATACATTAATAGAAGATATCAGGGGCTGGGATTGTAGCTCAGTGGTAGAGCGCTTGCCTCGCATGCATGAGGCCCTGGGTTCGATCCTCCTCACCACATACAAAGCAGTAAAATAAAGACATGTGTCATCTACAACTAAAAAAATATTTTAAAAAAATAGAAGATATCAAATTGTCATTGCCTGTACTTAATTTTTAGAATCAGAGATTATGGTTTTTATGATTTTTTTAAAAATATACTACTGATACAGGCTTGGAGCATGGTTCAGTGGATCTGGGTTTGATCTCCAGCACCATAAAAAAGAAAGAAAAAAAAAATGCCACTGCCATCAATAAATGCAGAAAGAACCTTTGCTATTATCACACACATTTATCCCTAATGGCCAAATTAAAAGCTATATTAAGCTCTTTTGTTGTAAGATTACTATCATGACTAGGTGAGGTGAATGAACGGGCAAAATTCACATATCAAATTTGTTTTTCAGTATAGTCTCCAATAAAAATGAGACTCATTTGCTAATAAGCTCTCTCCTTGGGTTTTCTTTGAAAGGTTATAATGGTAGTTATCTACAACTGTCCATAATGTAGTAGGTGTGAAACTAATCAAGTGCAGTTGAAAGATGGGAGCTAACATGAACCCCATGACAGGCTTTGGACCCTCCAGAAAAACTAGTAGGCCTGAGTTTTGGTTCTGGGAAAAGACACATTGCTCAAGGCTGAAACCACTCTGGGACCACCCTCAGAGCAGACAATCAAAGAGGTTAAAAATCATGGACCTGGCATTCCTGAGCTCTGAGTCTGCCTAAACCCCACGGGTCACTTAAACTCACCTTGTAGTTGGTCATTTTCAAAAAATTCCCAATAAGGCGGGGCAAGATGGTGGCTTAGAAAGACGCAGCGGTCAGTCTCGCCAAACTAAAGATCGAAAATTGCGGTAAAACCTTCTCCCACCCAGCTTTTGGGCAGCACCCTACAGCTACTCCCACAAAAAATTTCACTTGCGCGTGTAAGCAGGGCCAGCAGGCATCGCCACAGCGTGACTCCAACAGCGGTGGCGGAGAGCAGCCATGGGCGGCGGGGCCGCGACAGCTTGGAGCCCCAACTCAGGGCTCGCCTGGGGCAGGGACTGCTTCTACACGAGATATCTGGCTCCAGCACCCACCCAACCACACAGGGTTCATAGCAATGGCTCGCGTAGACCCACAGCCCCAGCCACCAGCCACTGGGGAGCACAAATTCAGGGTAGGAGACTCGCCACAGACACCAGTGAAGACAACTCAACACAAAGGCGGCTTGGGTCCTCCTCAGTTCCGTTCCAGAGTTCCTGAGGAATGGCAAAAGCAGTGGAGGGCGTAGATCTGCTAAAAGGAACTTCCACAGGGGCCCAGACAACAGGAGATCAGAGACTGCTACCCCGAGCCTCTGGAGAGCCTAGTCTAAGGGGGACATTGGACAGCAACTCTGTATAATCTTTGATGCACGGCCTTGCCCCCGACCCAGAATTTCACCAGGCTGTGAAACCCACACCCAAGACACCAGCGGAGAAAGTCCAGCAAGCAACAAACAACGCCACCTACTGGAGGTGAAAGCAAAAATACCTGTCTATTCACATTGAGACTGTTTTTTTTTTTTCTCTTTTTTTCTTCTACTTTCATCTACTCTCACTTTTCATTTTATCCTTTATCTTTTTCTCCTAATATTTCTATTGTTTAATCTTTTTGTTTTATTTCTCTGTTCTTTCCTTTCCTTCTCTATCCTCCCCTCTTTTCTCTCCCACTCTTTTCCTATCCTCTAATCCCCAACAGTTGTGAATGCAAAGATTTGTTTTACAGTAAGATATAGTAGATTGGGATTTCTGAACCTAATACTGGAGGGGTACTAGATAGTCCTGTATCTCCCACTTACATATGTTTTATTTTTCTTGCTATCATCTCTTCTTGCTGTACCCTTCATCTCTTCCTCCCTACCGGTCCTCTCCAACTCACTGTCGCCCTCTCTAGTAATAGCCAGCCTCTCTTGGATTCCTTTTTCATGCTTTCTAAGATCTAATAACTGTATCCTCACTTCCTACTACCCCAATACTCTATCCTACACCCCACCCTCCACTGTCCCTAGCCCACCAATAGGAACTATAGACCCTTGTGCAAACTTATTGGCTATATAGTAGATTGTAAAAGAACTCATAATTGGTGTATATCGTGACTAATCTGTAGATGTATTTGGGAGCTATTAGGAACTACTTGGTTTGAATCTATATATTCCTTGTATTGTGATCAACCAATATTGATCCCCCCTATAAAAGAGTGGCATTGAAACCCTGCAGGGAATCTATACACATATATGTGTAAAAACTGTAACAACTTGGATCAACAGAGAAGGAAAGACACGCAAACATCATGAAAAAACAAGGGAAGAAAATGACTCAAACAAACCCAGATTCTTCAATATTAGAATCCATGATCGGTACAGCAGAAGAAATGCAGAACATGAATTCAGGATGTACATAATTAAAATGTTCTGTGACCTAAAGAATGATATAAGAGAGCAAGCCCAGTCAGCAAAGGACCATTTCGATAAAGAGATACACAGGCAAATACAGGAAGTAAAAGATTACTTCAATAAAGAGATGCATAGGCAAATACAGGAAGTAAAATGTCACTTCAATAAGGAGATAGAGAATCTGAAAAGGAACCAAACAGAAATCCTTGAAATGAAAGAAACAATAAACCTAATCAAAAACTCAATGGAGAGCATCACCAACAGATTAGACCATTTGGAAGACAGAACCTCAGACAATGAAGATAAAATATTTAACCTTGAGAACAGAGTTGACCACACAGTGAAGATGGTAAG
>PVHX01025481.1:0-22259 GCA_004024805.1 Geosciurus inauris | reverse complement strand
TTGGTACCGGAGATTGAACTCAGGGGCACTCGACCCCTGAGCCACATCCCCAGCCCTATTTTGTGTTTTATGTAGAGACAGGGTCTCACTGAGTTGCTTAGCGCCTCGCCGTTGCTGAGGCTGGCTTTGAACTCGCGATCCTCCTGTCTCAGCCTCCCTAAGTGCTGGGATTACAGGCTTGAGCCACCGCGCCCGGCTTACTTATTTATTTTTATGTGGTGCTGAGGATCAAACCCAGTGCACTGTACCACTGAGCCATAGCCCCAACCCCTTTAATAGCCTCTGTATATGGGTGATATCCAAGTGCTTAATAATCATATAAAAAGTTAACATCTTTAAGAGATTAGAGAAATAAAAAATGAAATGACATCAGATTCATAAAATCAACCATTTGATGAAGGTATGGAATAAAACATTGAAAAGAAGCCGGGCGTGGTGGCGCAAGCTTGTAATCCCAGCACTTAGGGAGGCTGAGACAGGAGAATCGCGAGTTCAAAGCCAGCCTCAACAACAGTGAGGCGCTAAGCAAGCAACTCAGTGAGACCCTGTCTCTACATAAAACACAAAATACGGTTGAGGATGTGGCTCAGTGGTCGAGCACCCCTGAGTTCAATCCCTAGTACCAAAAAAAAAAAAAAAAAAAAGAAAAAAGAAAGAAAAAGAAAAGAAAAGAACTACAAATGGAGTACAAGTTGCTGTTATCAATTTGTGAAAAGGGAGGCTACTGAAGATACATGATACCCCACTAGTAGTAGAGACTTCTAGAACTGACTGCCCTGTGAGCTAAAATAAAAATTTTAAAATACAGTAATATTGGTTTATACAGTTGAAATCTGGAAGGTAGAGGAAAAGAGGATGTACATTTTAGAAGAGACAAATAATAAGGAGAAAATAGATTTCTAGGACCCAGACACATTTTTGTCACATTACTTCCCACAAAACAAACAGTACCCATCACCACCTAAGTATGATAGAGATGACACATCCATGTACTGCTTCGCTCACTGCATGCAGGCTTCAAAGGGAAATATGTAAAATTTACCAGAAAATAAAAATTTACAGAAGCACATAAAAGATGCAATTACACAGCCAGGTGCGGTGGCACACACCTGTAATCCCAGCACTTTGGGAGCCTGAGACAGAAGAATCACGAGTTCAAAGCCAGCCTCAGCAACAGTGAGGCACTAAGCAACTTAATGAGACCCTGTCTCTACATAAAACATAAAATAGGGATCAGTGGTCGAGTGCCCCTGAGTTCAATCCCCAGTACCAAAAGAGAAAAAAAAAGTGCCACTCAGTTCTTGGAGAAAAAAATCACAAACACTGCATCCATTTGAAATGTAGCATGGGAAACAAGTAGTTGATACAGTGAAGAGGGAATGCTGGCATTAGAAATGTGAACAGGGAGATGCAGTTTACTCCGAGACTTGTGGAGAGCTAGGCTGGAGGACAGGGTTCTGGATTTGGGACACTGCTTTTCCTTCATTTAAAAAGCTCAGGAGGAATGAGAACCTGGTGCCCCTACAAATCATGGGTACGCTCACGCAGGAACACAACACATAGAGTTCGGGTTCTCTCCTGATGAGAGCAGCACACAATCCGGAGACAAGCTGAGATAGCGACACATGAAAGCCCACAGAGGGCTTGAGCAAGGGGCTGAAGACACCGTGCAGTGATGGAACAGGATGCCCGGGGTCTCAGCACTGGACCTAAGCTGCACTAGACGACCCAGGGGGGATCGAGCTGTCATAGAGTAGCTGGTGGCCGGCAGAGCCTGGAGAGGCTCATGAGGAGTTTCCAGCTATTGCAGTTCTCGCCATCGCCAGTCCTGCGGCTTCGGCCTGCCCACCCACTCTCAGGATGTCACCGCACACTCACCATGTCCGCTCTCAGGGGGCTGCGTCCTCCCTACGGTTCTCTCAGCACCTGTGCAGCACGGAAGCTGCTGGTGGGGAATAGGAGGCCGAGTCCACCCACCCATTCAGAGAATGGCCGGGTCCATGACGAAGACCAGCTAGAGCGTGGAAGCCCACCCCTTCCGCAAAGGCTGTGTGGGGATTGGACAGCATTGAAGGCCCCGCCCCCAAGCTCACCAGTGAGCCTGAGTGAAGGCTCATGGCGTCCAACCACAGACTGGAACAGGCTAGAGTGGCAGGTTTGACCCGCTGGGTTTCCTCCCCCCCAGTCTGGGCGCTGAATTTAAGTACCCTGGGGTACTCTGACACTCGGTCTCATCGCCACTCCTACTGTGTATCTTGGAACAGGGTGTCAGTGATGTGCCCACGCTGGCCTTGAAGCCTCCTGCCACAAGCTCTCAGTAGCTGGTATAACGGAAAAGCACCGCTGCACCTGCCCAGTAACTGTGAAATGAATCCAGAGCCTCAGGATGCCGTTGTCTAAAGGTAGTGGTGGGATCTAACCCAGACAGGAGGACCTGTGCACGGATCACTGTATATAAGGTCAACTCAATTTATGAGTTATATATTTGCCTATTTTATTCATAAAAGGAAATGATAGAATGACAATTACTTTCAATTTTTATTTAAATTGTCTACACTCTGATCTTATTGGGAAGCTGCTTGAGATTTGATTTATAAGCCATTCCCTGGTGCAGCAATGCCCATCCCAAAAAACGTGAGCCACAAGTGTAATTTTAAATTTTCAGCCAGGTGTGGTGACTGAAGACTGTAATCCCAGCAGTTAGGGAGGCTGAGACAGGAGAATCACGAATTCAAAGCCAGCCTCAGCAATGGCGAGGCGCTAAGAAACTCAGTGAGACTCTGTCTCCACATAAAACACAAAATAGGGCTGGGGATGTAGCTCAGTGGTCGAGTACCCCTGAGTCCAATCCCAAGTATCAAATAAATAAATAAATAAATAAATAAATAAATAAATAAATAAATAAATAAATAAAAATGAATTTTCTAGTATTCAGGTTAAAAAAAGAACATGTGAAATCAATTGTCATAACTTAAACCAATATATCCAGAATATTAAAAATTACATATATTTATTTAGAACTACATCTGAAAAAAACTGTATTTGAAGCCTCACACACATCTGGGTTGACAGCACTCACATTCCAGGTTTGAGAGCTATGACCACCCTGACCTCAGCAAGGTGAAATCCCTGAACCACTCATTTTTATTGTAGAGATGATGGAATACACTTCCTTAACATTCTCCTCAGGGCCAAAGAACAGAAGAGACAGTCCACTTTAAGAGGTGGCATTTCAGCTGGGTGTGGTGGTGCAAGCCTGTAATCCCAGCACTTAGGGAGGCTGAGACAGAAGAATCGTGAGTTCAAAGCCAGCCTCAGCAATGACGAGGCGCTAAGCAACTCAGTGAGACCCTGTCTCTACATAAAACACAAAATAGGGCTGGGGATGTAGCTCAGTGGTCGAGTGTCCCTGAGTTCAATCTCCGGTACCAAAAAAAAGAGTTGGCATCTCCAAAAAGAAATATACAAATGTTGACATTGTTTTTCTCAAGATACTGGGCACAAATCCATTCTTATTTCAGATGTCACACTGTGGACAAAAAGGATGTGTGTTTCAGGAGATGGGGCGTCACAGGTTTTCAGACCTGTCTGCATTCGGACTGCAGGGTTTAAATCCATTAAAGAAAAACTTAACTTGCAATTTGGCCTAAACCCTAATGGCAGGGTGGTAATATGTGTTTTCTTTTTGGTGTGGGGTACCCTAAGAATTTCAATACAAACCTGTAGGAGACCTGGTCACGTAAGTGTGGTTATAGGGAGAGCTTCCAGGCTGAGCAGGCGGGAACACCCTGCTCTCTCTGGTCTTGGAACACCGAGACTTGGCCCCAGCCCCTTGCCAACTGATGTGCCCGGAGACTTCTCTCCCCTTAGCCCCGTCTCTTTGCCAATTGATATGACCTGCCAGATTTCTCCTCCTCTGACCTTGGCTCCTTGCCGGCGGCCCGGCTTCTTGCCAGCTTTCTCCAGCCCCGTATGGGATGACCTTGTACTTTTAACAGTAAGCTTTATGCATGTACATTGTTATTATTCCTCTTGACTTTATACCATTAATAAGAATATAAAAGGGCTTGAAGAAATAAAGTGTTAGAAGATCATTAAGAATAAAGTAGCTGTCTTTATATTTATTCCGTTTGCAACAGAAAACCCACTGTGAGATACACACACTACAGGAATATGGAGGAGAAATACCTGGAGAAGATTTGGGCAAATGATTGGCAGCTATGTCTGAAAAATCAGGTAGATAATAATCCATTGTTTCTGTAAATTGGAAAGATCTAAGCACAACTCAGGGTTCACACTTGCAGTTAGGCCCTAACAATAGTTTAAAGTTTGTTTTTAGAAACAGTTGACAAAAAAGTTAATTTTCTAACAGCAACAAGAAACTTCAAAGGAGCTTCATTACACACACTAAGCGTTTATTATGGGAAACTCAAACATATCTGCAGGAGAACCTGTTTCCCTAATGAACTTCATAAAGATGTGAGTCAAGTCTAATTTCCTTAAGGAAGAAAAGAAGATGGTTCACATTTTTTTCTGTAAATCCAGTTGTATGAAAAGAGTACTTAAAAAAATAAATGTAAGCATAGAGACCTGAACTGGATGAGGTTCCACTTCTCATGATCTGAGCCATTTACGATCAAGTTCCTCCTGTTTTTCATTCCTCTCTGCCCTCACATCCTATGTGGAGCTTCTGGGTTTGGCAGTGGTGGAGGGGTTGACTACTATATTCACTGATTTATGGAGGCATCCCCTTCTCTTTGTTGGGCTCTGATATTCATGAGTAAAGAAAAAGAATCCAATCAAAGATTTTTGTCCCAAAATAACCTGTTTATTTTCTACCCAGGTAATACTGAAAAATGAGTGGATATTTTTGCTCTGGTTTTTCAGCAAAATTTTATTAATAGGGTAGAATACATACTCCCATAAATCGTTTTTTTGTTCTAATTAGTTATACATGACAGAAAAATGCATTTTGATGGGGCACAACTTTTACTCCTACCAATCTTGGCAGGATTCACAAAATGGAATTGCATCCAAAATGAGAAGAATAGACTCATATGTTTCTACTAGCCAGGTAGGAGGGGATGGACACAGTACCTTCATTTTGTTTATTTTTGTGTGATGCTGAGGATTGAACCCAGTGCCTCACATGTGCAAGGCAAATGTTCTACCCCTGAGCCACAACCCCAGTCCCAACATATCAGCCTTTGAAAAAAAATTTTTATAAGGGTCTTTTATCAGGGTGATGAAAATATTGGAATTATTGAATTCATCTTTATTTTACCTCAGTTTTTAAATTTTACATTTGTGGCCATGTAATCAATGTAATGTCCAAAATAAGTCAGTTGAACATATGAAGCCTCTTTTTCTGGTTGAAGTATATATTGTCACAGGAAAAATGGCCAAGAGTCTTTTGGGGTTTTCTCAGAATGTTCTAATCCACATAAAATTATGGGTTAAAAGTTTTCAGAAGGAGAAATTTTGAAGGTTGTTTCCTGACTGCTCCATGGCATAAAACCAAGAAAGCAGATAAAAGCAGATCGGGGACTTGGGAGTTTGGATATAATAAAATAAGGAAAAAAAAATCCCCAGCATCACCTCTGCTGCTTCTCCTGAAGCCACCAGCCAGAGTGGTACCTCCAGAAGCAGCAGAGAAATCAGGGAACCCACATTTTTAGGAGGCTTGAGGTGTGTCTGGGTCCAGAGAAATTAGAGGTTAAAGATTAAAGACCTGAGGCATTGGGATTTCAGATGTGTGTTCCCACACCCTGCAGAAGAGATTTATTTCTACCAATGAAATGTCCCAAAGAGGAGGCAGAGGAAATAAACCCTGTCACATTTACTTGGCAGAAGGGGCTTTATTCAATACTAACTCGTAAAGAAAACATTTGTAAACATAGAAAAAAATTCTTCTGGTGTAGTTTGCAGAGGAAGTGAGGTCAGGTAATAGGGAAATTTTACTAAAATTTCAGGAAATGAACAATAATCAGTGGCCTGGACTTTGCTGTCAGTAGGCTGTTTCCTGAGCAAAAGAGTAGTTGATTCCACTGTCCATTCTCTTAGACAGTCAAAATAACTACAATTAGACTCTTCTCTATTTACAACTTTTTCTTTCATTTTTTGTTTTGTTTTTGTTTTTGGTACCAGGAATGGAACCCAGGGGTGCTTAACTACCCATCACTTTTTAAAAATTTTGAGACAGGATTTTATTAACTTGTTTCAGCCTCACTGAGTTCACAGGCTGGCCTCAAACTTGTGATTCTTGTGCCTCAGCCTCCCAAATTGATGGGATTACTGGCATGCACCACCATGCCTGGCTACTACAAATTATATATCTTAAAATGTTTTTAGACTTTCAGAAAACTTAAGATGGCAGTCCAGAAACACCCTAACACAGTTTTCTCTTACGTTAACATCTTATATTAGTATGGCATATTTGTTACAATTAATGAAGCTTTATATCACTACTAACTATGGTCCATAGTTCACGCAGATTTCCTCAGTGTCACTGGAGTAATTCTGCTGCAGGACCTCCCCAAAGGATCCCACCTTCCACTCAGCTGGTGTGTCCCCTGTAGCTCCTCTTGGTAATGAATGCACAAGGCATTCCTGGTCTTTGATGACCTTGAGAGCTTTGAGGATTACTGGCCAGTTATGCTACAGGATCTGCCTCACCTGGAATTTGTATGTTTTTTCCCATTATCAGACTGGGATAACTGATTTTGGGCAAAAGATGACAGAGGTAAAGTGCCATTTGAATCACCCCGACAAGTGTACATGTCAACATGACCTATCACTGCTGACCTTGACCTTGATCAGCTGGCCAAGAAAAAGTCTGTCAGTTTTCTCCACTGTGAAGTTACCAGCATCTCTTTTTTGGGGGGGTGGGGGAGTACTGGGGGATTAAACTCTAGGGCACTGAACCACTGAGCCACATCCCCAGTCCTATTTTGCATTTTATTTTCAGACAGGGTCTTACTGAGGTGCTTAGTGCCTTGCCTTTGCTGAGGACGGCTTAAACTCATGATCCTCCTGCCTCAGCCTCCAGAACTTCTGGGGTTATAGGTGTGGGCCATTGCACCTGCTCTAGCATATATTTTAGTAATATTTTTCTCTCCCCACTCTAATAAAAGCATACTCATCTTCACTGAAAACAAAATAAAATAAAAGCAAAAGAAATAGAGCTTCTTATTATTTTTGAGACACTGTCTGTCTAAATTGCTTAGGGCCTCACTAAGTTGCTGAGGCTGGCCTCGAATTTGCTATCTTCCTGCCTCAGCCTCCTCAGCCACTGGGATGGCAGGTGTGCTCCACCATGCCTGGCTTAGCAGCAGCGCTTTGGAAAGCTTTCCCACTGAATATTTGAGAAAAAAGTGCTCTCCCCCTCATCAGCATATCGCTGCTGGCTTTCTGGACCAGCTCGTTCTTGAAGCAGTAGATGAAGGGGTTGAGCAGGGGTGACACCGTGGTGTTGAAGAAAGCCGCTCCTTTGTTGAGGGTCAGTCGCCCAGTCTGCGTGGGGTTGAGGTACATGATTATGCAGCTCCCGTAGCTGAGTGAGACCACCAGCATGTGGGAGGAGCAGGTAGAAAAGACCTTGCCGCGACCCCCAGACACGGGCAGGTGCAGGACGGTGCCAATGATGCAGCAGTATGACAAAACGGTCACCAGGAGGGTGCCAACGAGGGTGCACATGGCCACCAGGAAGCTGACCAGCTGCAGGAGGCTGGTGTCTGTGCATACCAGCTCCAGCAAGGGAGTGCTGTCACAGAAGAAGTGGTTGAGGACAAGGGGACCACAGAAGGGCAGGGAGAACAGCCAGGCACAGGGCACCCCGATGACCAGGACACTGGTGCCCCAGCAGGCCAGCACCAGCCAGCCGCACACTGCGGGTGTCATGAGAGCCAGGTAGTGCAGTGGGCGACAGATGGCCAGGTAGCGGTCGATGGACATCACCGCCAGCAGCAAGGAGTCTGCTGTGCCCAGGATGAAGTACAGCCCCATTTGCACAAAGCACCTGGCACGAGGGATGGTCCTGCGGCTGGAGAGGAGGTGGACCAGCATCTGCGGGGTGATGATGGATGTGAAGGCCACCTCCATCAAGGAGAAGTGGCGTAGGAAGTAGTACATGGGGGTGTGCAGGCGGTGGTCGGCCAAGGTCAGGGCGACAATGAGGAGGTTACCCAGGAGGGTCAGCATGTAGGTGACCAGGAGCACAGCCAACAGAAGGAGCTGAAGCCCTCGGACGTCTGTGACCCCTAAGAGCTCGAAATCCTGCACAATGGTGAGGTTGGCATCAGAGCTGGACCCAGGGGATTCCATCTCACAGGTAGCAAGATTGGGGGCTGATGCTGTCCTGGCCCCGTCCCTGACCTGTCCTTAGTCTCTTTGGTCTCTGGCTTTTTGGTAATATTCTGTTGCTCTGTGAGGATCAAACAAATGACATTTAGAATAGCGCTGGGCAAGGTGTGGACACGAGAGGAACACTACCTCATGTAGTCCACAATGACATCACAACAGGAGGTAGCATTTCCTTTCATCACAAGAGTTGGCCTCCAAGAAGTCTGCTATCTGCTGAGTGAAAACTTGGGGTGGCACACATCTGTCATCCCAATTCGCAAGTTCAAAGCCAGCCTCAGCAATGGCGAGGCGCTAAGCAACTCAGTGAGACCCTGTCTCTAAATAAAATGCAAAATAGGGCTGGGGATGTGGCTCAGTGGTCCAGTGCCCCTGAGTTCAATCCTTGGCACCCCCCCAAAAAAAGAAATGTAAGGTGGGCCACAAACATGACACACATACATGCTTGAACATTTTGTAGTAGTCACATTAAAAGAAACAGTAAAGTCGGGAGCCATAGCACACCCCTGTCATCCCAGCAATCTGGGAGACTGAGGCAGGAAGATTGCAAGTTGAAGGCCAGCCTCAGCAATGGAGTGAGAGTGTATCTCAAAATAAAAAAAAATAAAAAGAGTTGGAGTTGTAGCTCCATAGGAGAGCAACTCAGGGTTTACTCCCGGTGCTGAGAAAGAGAGAGAGAGAGAGAGAGAGAGAGAGAGAGAAAACAAACCATGGAATTAATGTTAGTAGTATCTTTCATTTAACTCAGTATGTCATAACAATCTTTTCAAATAAAATAAAATAAATGTGAAGGAATCATCCACGAGTCTCTACTCTCACTGTTGGATTGAGTCTGGTGGAGTTTATATGCACAGCACACCTTACTTCACAGGGGCTACGGTTCAGATCTCAATATTCTACTGCTACATGTTCCTCATGGCCGCCATATTGGACAGCCAAGGTCTGGCTGGAGTAACTCTCTTCCCATGGTCTGCTGGTATCCATTATCATCCTCCCCATTGCATCTTCCACATTAACCTCAGAGAGATCTCCCTCACACTCAGAGCTGACCCTGTCTCTACTCTGCTCAGAGATCTTCCTTGGCTCCTCATCTACCTGAGAATCAAGTCCCAGCTTCTCAGCTTGGCATTCAAGTCTGTTCATGATGGGACCCCAGCTGATATCTATGTCTCCTCTTCTCCACAACTGGAGTCATTCATGTCCTGCGCACTTCTAAGCACATTCACCTACATCTGGCTAAACCAAGTGTCCATAATTGTCTACCTGAGGGAGTCAACTCAAGGCTCACCATATAGGCAATAGTGCAATTAGGCTAGGAGAGAGAGCTGAAGAGCATCCTAGACCAGCCAGCTAAGGATCCCGAACTGGTACCCAAAAGCAGTAGAAGCCAGTGGAGGCTTGTTGATGGGGAGAGAAAGCCCATACTCCCTGACCCCACACAGGTAGCAACAGTGGAAGACCAGGTGTAAAGAAGCCAAAAGAGGACACAGAGAGAAGGTGCAGTGGCAAAGAAGAAAAGAGGGTTGCTCATCCATGCTGCCAGCTTTATTTATATCAATAGGTTACCTTAGGTCACTAACATTATTAGTACATTATTGTTCATTTTATTTATAGACAGGGTCTTACTGAGTTGCTTAGCACCTCACCATTGCTGAGGCTGGCTTTGAACTTACGATCCTCCTGCCTCAGCGTCCTGAGCTGCTGGGATCAAGACATGTTCCCCTGCACCCAGTCTTTTTATTTTATTTTGATGTAGGGTTTTACTAAGGAGCTGAGAGTTGAACTTGCCTTAACCTCCCAAGTAGCTGGGATTACAGGCATGTGCTACTAGGCTGGCTTCGACTAAAAACTTAATTTGGGGGAAGATTGTAACTTCAAAATTCTATCCTCAGACAATTCTCAAATGTGTTCTAAAACAAAGCATTTGTCCTCAAGATTTGACTTTGTCCCCACTGAGTAATAAATAGGAGTTCAGAATGAGACAGTAAATAATTTACACCAAAAAGGTAAGCTTCCTTTGTGGACTGAGGTATAGATACAAATTCATAGGATTTATAAACATCAGACAGTACTTTCCTGAAATAATAGAATCACATTTTTTATATCTTAAATATGAGCCTTTGAAAAATGTATTCATTGATAAAAGGAAACTTCTGAGAAATGCTCAGATGTCTTAATTTTGTGTGGGATTGAATCCAGGGGTGCTTAACCACTGAGACACATCCCCAGCCCTATATTTTATTTTATTTAGAGACGGAGTCTCACTGAGTTGCTTAGTGCCTCACTATTGCTGAGGCTGGCTTTGAACTTGCAATCCTCCTGCCTCAGCCTCCTGAACCACTGGGATGACAGGCATGCACCACCATGCCTGGCTGTTCTGATATCTTGATAGCTTCACAAATAGGATGAAAATGGGTTATGTCCTCATCTAGCTTTGTTTAAGTTAGTACAAAATTATAAAATGTTAGTGAGGCAATTGTATCTTTCAACTTAATGGTAATACAATGACTTCTCTTTGTGCAGCCTGCATTTCAAACATATTTTTATCCTCTTATAAATTTTGACAAATTGGAAGATAATCCACACATTTAGAAGGTAGATTATGGCGGCCACTTACATCTGACTGGGTTTATTTACTGGGTGCAAAGAGGTAGGTTGGCAGGAAACTGTGATCCCAATTGCCTTCTGAGAGGCTAGTGACCACTTGTGTCAGGCTGGGCTTTCACAGTAGGGCCAGCATGGGTGTGGCTGGCCTTGCACCACTGCCTTTCTGAGGTGGGTAAAGACACAGGCTCCTGCCACCCTGTTTCCAGCTGTGGGGTAAGGGATAGGGAAGGAAACAGCCTCTTCCAATCCTGATCTGACAGCCGTTGTCATCATTCCCAACAACACACCACTGAACAGAACTTGTCCCAGGGCCATGCCTGCCTGCAAGAGGTTTGGAAATCTAGCCCCTGGCTGGGAAGCTGCTTTCAAAGTGTTAATATGTGTTCCCAGCAGCTCAGGAGGCTAAGGCAGGAGGATTGCAAGTTCAAGGCCAGCCTCAGCAACTTAGGGAGGCAAAAAGCAACTTAGCGAGACCCTGTCTCTAAATAAAATATAAAAAAGGGCTGAGGATGTTGCTCAGAGGTACCAAAAACAAAACAATTAAAATGAAACAAAAACTGGATTTTGTGGACAGTCATCCCACTGTCCAAGTAAACTAAACATTTGATGTGCATTTCATCTATAATCTTATAATCATTTATCATATGAGTATGTAAGATAAATCATATATCACATTATTTGTGTTCTATGCAAAATATACTCTCCGACTGGCAAAGAAAATACATGTCACTTTGTATTGAATGCACATGTGTGTATAAGGGGATATATGTATGTGTATGATAGACATCTAGCCTAACCATCCCAAGCGCATATGCATTATATCATTGATTTTTTGTATAAGCTTATACATGTACATATATGCCTCCACACTGTACATATGTGTAACCTACAGTCACTAGCAGGTCAGGACTTCTCTGACTCATTTTTTGCCCCATTTTTTACCCCAAATTTGCCCCAAATTTTTTACCACTTTTGGTACCCAGCCCAGAGCCAGAGAATCACAACTGCTCAGTCAGTAAATCATAATTATTGAACATAAGTTTAATGAGCTCTGTGAATAGTAAATAAAAATCAAATAAATGATGAATGTGAGAATATGAATCATTGGATAAATTAGTTAAGGAAATAAAGCTACAGAAGACATGTGAAGTTTGGGACTATTGAGGGATAATTCTGCCAGAATCAGACACCCTAAATTCTGCAGAATCTTTGATAGGATTGACCTCATTACCTGCAGGGAAAAACCAAGCAAAAACAGAGAGCCTTGTGGCACAGCATGTCAATCCCACTCAGTCCAGAACTGGGAGGTCACACAGATCTGGGTTTTATTTTCTTGGTACCAGGCATTAAACCCAGGGGTGCTTAATCACTGAGCCACATCCCTAACCCTTTTAAAATATTTTATTTAGAGGTAGGGTCTTACTGAGTTGCCAAGTTCCTTGCTGAAGTGCTGAGACTGGTCTTCAACTTGCGATCCTTCTTCCTCAGGCTCCTGAGTTTCTGGAATTACAGGCATGCACCACCACACCCAGCTTTTCAGATCTGGATTTGAACCCTGGCTTGGCTATGCATCAGGTGTGGGCTTTGAAGAGGTAGCTTCCCATCTCTGACTCAGTGGTCCTCAGTGGTCTAAAATAAGACTAACACCTGCTCTGGCATTTTGATCAGTGTGCCACAAGACCTACACAGCAACACAGTGTGGAATGATTTCATCACAAGGTAGCACTGTCCACTGTATGCTTTCAATATACGCATGCGGCTCTGCTGCTGCTACACATTTTTAAAATGGACATGTTTCTTTCTCTTCCTCTCTCCCTTCTCCTCCCTAATCTCTCTGCCTCCCTAATCTCAGGGGAAACAGAATTATCCCTCTTCCCCATCCTAGGCAGAGCTCTCTGTCCCTAAGCACGCACCCACCACAGGAAAGAAGTCATCCAGACTTTGGGAATGACACCAGAAAATCTCAGAAATGACTATCTCCCAAATTAACAAGTGACTATCAACTCCGACAGAGAACATGGGACTGCGTCTGTGAGTCATCTCTTTAAAAGCCCCCTGTTCTTGCTGATGGGCAGAATCCCAGCCTTTGGTTCAGGAGTCCTCTGTGTTTCTCCTTTGCTAGCAAACAATAATCTTTTTTTTCACTTTCCTGAAACTGTGCCCTTGTTATTGGAGTGGTATTGTAGATAAGGACCGAGCTTTCAGGGAAAAGGACTGATCTTTTGGCAACTTTGGCATAGTTCACTCCAGAAGGAGTTCTGTACAGCTAAAGGTGTATCTTTCAAATCTGAAGCTAGGTTTTTATTTTTTTGGTACCAAGGGTTGATCTGAGGGACACTCAACCATGAAGCCACATCCCCAGTCCTATTTTGTATTTTATTTAGAGACAGGGTTATACTGTGTTTCTTAGCACTTTGCTTTTGCTGAGGCTATCCTCCAACTTGTGATCCTCTTGTCCCAGCCTCCAGAGTTGCTGGGACTACAGGCATGTGCCACTGTACCCCATTTCTGAAGCCAGGTTTTGCTGTGACCCTGGGACTGCAGGAAACCTGGCTGCCTCCCACCTCCAAAGACCAGGACACCTGAGGAAACTCTCAAACCTCCACGAGAGGAGTCATCACCCGCCTCTCTCTGCCTGGGCCCACTTTCACCCCACTTGACTCAGGAGGGCTCTGCCAACTCAGCTCCTCCATCTTCAGTGCCCCCTTCCTGCTCTGTCCCAGGCTCCTGGAGGATGGCATAAACAGGGCCCAGGTAAGAGCAGGGACCTCACCTGGAATTTACGCAGTGTCCTTTATCAGGAAGGGTCCAGATTCTGATTTTACAAAATTTCCAGAGAAGAACACGGCATGAAACAGACAAAAGGAGCAGGTCATTAAGTAAAGCAGCCCAAGTGACAGAGATGCAGAGAGGCCCCAGAGAGGAAAGAGACACATAAGGTCAGACAGACAGACAGACACAGAAAGAAAAGGGAATGGTAGGGAAATCTGAGGAGTGGATGGATGAGAGGCAGCTGAGGAGGCATATACCAAGCAAGAAGGGGCCAGGGAGCCAGGCCAGAGGGAAGGAGCTGACATGAGGACGGGTAAATCCAGAAAAATAAGAGAAAACATGAGAGAGAGGCCAGAGAGCCCCTGAGCAAGCATGCGGAGAGCACTCAGGGCCTGTGAAGTCCTCGCTGGGCACTCAGTTGTCTTGTCTCCAGAGGTCGCTGCCATTCCATAGATCAAGTCACACCCCAAACGCTAACCTGGGGAGTCATTTTCCTCTTTCTTACCTCCCAACTGCTTGTCCCCTCCAGGGATTCCAAGTTGGAGAGGGTCAGGCCTCAGGGATCCAGAAAACTTTGAAAACTTAATCATCCTTAAGGGACTGATTAACTCAACTTCCTTTAAACATTGCTCATGGGAATTTGTTTGGGGCTCAAGTTTTGGGAAAAGTTTTTCTTTTTTCTCCAAGAATAGAACATGATCAAGCTCCACTGACAGAAGAGGCAGGGTAAGGGCGAGGCCTGGTGGAGGTAATGGAGTGTGGAGGCAGCAGGAGGAATGGGAAGACTGGGGATGGAGACAGGGCGTGCTATCAAGGGTGGCTGTAAGATAGCAAAGGCAAGCTGGGTGTGGTGGCATGTTGGCCTGGAGTCCCAGCAGCTCGGGAGGCTGAGGCAAGAGAATCACAAGTTGGAGGCCAGCCTCAGCAACTTAGAGAGGTGGTAATTCAGTGAGACACTATCTCTAATAAAATATAAAAATGGATGGGGATGTGGCTCAGTGGTTAAGCATCCCTGAGTTCAATCCTTGGTACCCCCCCTTCAAAAAATAGCAAGGGCAGAGAGTTCTGGATGTGGGGCAGCATCTATCACAGGCAGTTTGATGAGATCTGGGCAGCTCCAAGAAGATTCCTGGGGCTGTAGGGAGATCTGACATGACTTTTTCCAGTGAGTGGGCAATTGCATGGCTCAAAACCTCATTCAGGGGCTGGGATTGTAGCTCAGTGGTAGAGCGCTTGCCTTGCATGCATGAGACACTGGGTTCGATCCTCAGCACCACATAAAAATGAATAAATAAAGATATTGTGTCCATAACTAAAAATATTTTTAAAAACCAACTCAATGTGCTAAGCATGATGATGCAGAAATAACATTAAAAAAAAAAAACCTCATTCAGCTTTATATACAAGGTCACAACAAAACTGGCAGTGTGCCAAAAGTATCATGTAGTTTTATAAGAATGTGCATGCTCTTCTTTTCTTTTGGTAGCAGGAATTGCACCCAGAGGAGCTTCACCCCTGAGCAACATCCCTAGCCCTTTTTAATTTTTATTTAGAGACAGGGTCTCACTGAATTGCTTAGGGCCTTGCTAAGTTGCTGAGGCTGGCCTCTAGCTTGTGATCCTCCTGCCTCAGCCTCCTGAGCCACTGGAATTACAGTGGCATGCCACTGTTAGGTAGGAGTTCAGGGGCACCAAGATGATGGAGATGTGTTATTAACAAGCTGCTAGGAGACAAGACAAGGAGACTGTCCTGTTTCTATTTATAATAAATCCCATTAGAATGTCAGCTCCTGCCACTGAGGACTTAGCACCAGGACAACTCCCACCACAGGTTCACATTTTAAAATAACCAACAGAGGTCAAGTGGGAAGTGTTTATTTTGTTGTTGTTGTTTTTTTTTTTTTTTTTTTTTGAGTGGGGATTGAACCCAGGAGAACTCTACCACTGAGCTACATTCCCAGCCCATTTTATATTTTATTTAGAGACAGGGTCTCCCTAAGTTGCTTAGGCCTTGCTAAATTACTGAGGCTGGCCTCCAACTTGTGATCCTCCTTCCTTAGCCTCCCAAGCCACTGGGATTGCAGGCATGCACCACTGTGCCCAGCAACACCTTTCAGCTTTTCTTTTTACATGGAGGAACTGTTGGTCCCTGTTCCACTCTTGCCATGATTTAAGCAAATTAGCATTTGGCTTGCCATCTATTTTAGTTCTATTGACCCCACTCCAAAAAAATATATCCACATTTGGGTTCTTGTTACTTTAAGGGGTCCTTTTCTCATCAGAAGACACACTGCTGGAGTGCCCTTTGTGGTGACCTGGACCCATTTTATTCACATCTGTCCTCTATCACCCCAAGGCTGGCTGCTATAGTGGTTACTTCATTAATACGTAAGGAGCAAAAATGTCCATGAGGAATCCAAAAGCTGTTACATGGCCTCCTGTAACACTAGGTCCCTCATGCCAGCTGTGAGCCCTTCCACCTCCGGCCTGTCAATATTCAGGTTATCTCCAAACATTTCACATAACTGATGACATTGACTTTTTAAATTTTTATTTATTTATTTATCCTACTTAGGTCTACATCATAGCAGAATGCATTTTGATTCACTGCACACAGATGGAGCACAGCTTTTCATTTCTCTGGTTGTACGTGATGTAGAATCACAACATACATGCACTCATACATAAAGCTAGGGCTATGATGTCCATCGTATTCCTCCATCTTTACTGTCCCCATGCCCCCTCTCCCCTCCCACTGCTCTGACAAATGATATTGACTGTTCATTTCCTGTATCTTAGAGAAATGCAAGCTTTGAGAGGGCGGGAATTCATTGTCCATTTTTGTTCTCTCTTGAATCCCGAGTGCCTACACAGTACCTGGAACAACAAATAGTTGTTGTTCCAATGAATTCATCAAACACACATAGGATATGAGAAACCTCCCTAAGGGCCAGGGTGGAGTTGGTTGTCTCAGAGTCCCATAATCAAAAAGGGTTTTTGTGTGATTAATTCCCCTGGCTCCAAATCAAAGTATTACTTTTACTGCCAATAAGGAAAATTCACTTTCACTGCTTAATTTGTAAATGCTTTTATTTTGCAATCTTTTAGTTTCCATTTCCATAGAACACTGTCTACCCACTCTCTGTAAGGAGTGTGTGTTTGTGTATGTGTCAAAGTTTGAACTCAGGGTTGCTTAACCCCTCAGCCACATTCTTATCCCTTTTTATATTTCATTTAGAGACAGGGTCTCAAATAAGGCTGGGGATGTGGCTCAGTGGTTGAGTGCCTTTGAATTCAATCTCCAGTATCAAAAAAAAAAAAAAAAAAAAGTATTGAATTGCTTAGGACCTTGCTAAGTTGTTGAGGCTGGCTTTGAACTCGTGATCCTCAGAGCTGCTGGGATGACAGGTGGGTACCACTGTGCCCAAATACCATGAGGAGTTTTGAAGGAAGCTTTACTTCCTAAACAAAACTAAATTGGCTCCTATTGTCACCAGAGTAAAGTTTTAAGAGCACCAATCTGATCAGATATTTCCCTGTTAAACTGTTCTTTCTCCTTTGTGTTTCTAGGGTTCAAGGATCCTTTGTCTTCCAAGGGACTCATAGGGCTGCATTTCATTCCATTTTTAAACTGTGATCCACTTCAGCTTTTGAACATAGTCCTTGCTGCTTGTTTTTATTTATTTATTTTTATTTATTTATTTTTTTGGTACTGGAGACTGAACTCAGGGGCACTCGGCCTCTGAGCCACATCCCCAGCCCTATTTTGTGTTTTATGTAGAGACAGGGTCTCATTGAGTTGCTTAGTGCCTCGCCCTTGCTGAGGCTGGCTTTGAACTCGCGATTCTCCTGTCTCAGCCTCCCTAAGTACTGGGATTACAGGCGTGAGCCACCGTGCCCGGCGCTGCTCGTTTTTAAAGAGAATTTTTTTTTTTCTTTTCCTCTCTCCCTCTTTCCCTCCCACACCTGGGACAGAGAACAAGATTACCTGGATTTATCTGTTCTCCACAGGAAGGAGATGTTAAATTAACAAGTGAATTTCAACACAACTTCAGGGCACCCATGGAATAGAGCCTTGAATAGCTTCCTTAGCCTGTAACCTCAGTTGCTGGGGAGGCTGAGGAAGGAGGATTGTAAGTTCAAAGCCAGCCTCAGAAAAAGTGATTAGTTTTTCTAAATAAAATATAAAATAAGGTTAGGGATGTGGCTCAGTGACTTAGTGCCCCTGAATTCAATCCCTAGTATCCACCCAAATGAATAGTTTCACTAAAATCCTTCTATTTGCCCTTGTTATGAGCAGCATGCATAATTAATGATTACTTGGAGGCGGATTGTCTTTAAATGCAAGTGTATGTTCAATCACAACCATCATAAAATATAATTAATTAATGCAAAAAGTATTGGATGTGTGGTGGTGCAAGCCTGTAATCCCAGCACTTAGGGAGGCTGAGACAAGAGAATCATGAGTTCAAAGCCAGCCTCAGCAATGGCGAGGCGCTAAGCAACTCAGTAAGACCCTGTCTCTACATAAAACACAAAATAGGGCTGGGGATGTGGCTCAGTGGTCGAGTGCCCCTGAGTTCAATCTCCGGTACCAAAAAAAAAAAAAAATGTATGGAGAATGTCATAGCTAAGCTTCTTTCTCTGGCAACTGGTCCACTAATTATCCCAACTAGCATTTGATGCACACTAATCAAACACTATAGGGAAGTTACACTATCCTAGCGCAATTAAGCACTACATGTAATTCACACAATCCTAGGGCAACTAAACATTACAATTAATTCACACAATCCTAGGGCAACCACAACCCCCAAAGTACCTCTGATACCAGGTGGCTTCTCTTAGGAAAAGAGCAGACATTATTCTTTTCTGATGGTTCTCTTCAGCCAATGGCTGGAAGTCAGGGAATGGTGGAGCTGATCCAGGGACAGACAGCAAGGTGGCCAGTTTCACTGATGTCCTTGGAGCAAGCCCCAAAATGTGGCAGGGCAAGCAGTTTAAAAGCAGTTCTAAGTTGGTGGTGCGGGCTGAGTTGGTGGTGTGGGCTGAGTGGGTGGTGTGGGCTGGTGATTGGTTACACCCAGTAAAAGCCAATGTCCATTGGTTATGCCAAGTGAGATAGTATAATTGCAACTGGGCCCTTCTTTGCACATGTGCATGGGCCAAGCCCCCTACCAATTGTAACCAGTAGGCCTGCTCTTAGGTGCCCCTCACTGCCCCTTTGTCGATTACATGGGTTGAGCCCCTTGTAGCCCTCAATTGCATGGGCTGGGCTCCCTATCACTTGTAGGCCTATGATTAGGTGCCTTTTACAGCCCCCATTAATTGCAATCAGGCATGACTAAGCATGTCGATGGCTGATGTTCCTTATGGCCAGCAACCCAGTGAGTCCCCGCTATGTCCAGACATGTCCATCACATATGCTCCTTACAGCCCTGAACTCCTGAACCTCCTGCCTCAGCCTCCAGAGCTGCTGGAATTACAAGTGTGCACCACAACACCTGCCTCATTTACTTTTTTTTAAGCTTTAAAATTAGGCTGGGGATTTTTTATATAGAGAATTGTTGTGTGCAGAAATTAGGCTTATAGAAATATTGTAAACTGTCAGAAAATTATGCCTAACATTAGACGTGAATATGCATCCTTCAAAAATTAATATGCTTTTTCCAGGTGTGGTGGCATTATACCTGTAATCTCAGGGACCTGGGAGGCTGAAGCAGGAGGATCAGGAGTTTAAACTCAGCTTCAGCTTGGGTTTAATGAGAGATTAGTCCCAGCAATAACTGCCTTTATTGCAATCATGGAAGGAGGTATTTTATGTGCTTGAAGGGGGGGTGTTGTTACCTTCTCTCCAAATTGCCACACCTGTTGCTGGGAGAGTTCTGCAGGCTTTCCTACAAACTGATCCCAGCTGTAGACTCCTCTGAGGGCTGGTCTGGGCTCATAGGCAGCACCTGACCCGATACACATACCAGGTAATTCCTTAGATGGAGACTTAGGCTCAAGGACTGGCGCACCTTGGTGAGTACCAGCTCAGCCACCTTGCTTCCAGGTAGGCCCTGCTGTGTTTCAGTCTGTGCTCCTCACCTGGGGGGTGGGGAATCAACTGTGCCTAGACTTGGAGGCTGCACTTCAGCTAATCTTTTTCTTGTGTCTTGCCCCCCTGCCTCCCTTCCCTAGGACTCCCTCCTGAGAGTGTTCTCTAAAGAAATCCTGTGCCCAGGAATCCCCATGGCCAGGTCTGTATTTGAGGAATTCAACAATGCTAAATAGCCTGTTGTTGTGGAGTTTAATACAAGAATGAGTGCTTTTCTGTATTCTTGGGCTTGAGAACTAGAATTTAAAAATGAAGGTGAGGGGAGTGAGGAAAGAGGTTCACCAGATTGGCCAGGGGGGAGGGGATAAGGGAGGGGTTGGGAATAGAAACACAGTGGGCTGAACGGGACATAACTTTCCTATGTTCATATATGAACACATGACCAGTGAGACTCCACATCATGTCCAGCCACAAGAATGGGGAGTTGTTCTTCATGTATGTAGAATATGTAAAAATGCACTCTACTGTCATGCATGTCTAAAAAACAAATTAAAAAATAAAGAAAAGTAAATGTGATAACTGTTATATCTTTGATTCTGGTTTTTCTTCTTTGATAATAGTGTACCCTTCACCCATTTCCCACAGCCTTTAAAGAGATTATGTAAGACAAGAGAAATTCATGAATTTCTTGCTTTGATCCTATGGAAATAAATATGGAATGAGATCCACTCCCTGAAAATTCCCAGAAGCTGTGAAATGTTTTTTTCTTTTTTCCTCTCTTACTTAAAAGAATAAAAAGCAATTTAATGATATAATTTACAGTAAAGATTGTTTGCATAGACAATTCATTCATAATATTCTTTGCCATAATATTCTTTGCCAATTAGAAATCTCTTTAATCAACTGGTTGTATTTTATTTTCTTAGAAATAGACATTTGAAAGAAAGCATTTTCAAGTAAAATTATATATGTTTTCATAGTTTGGAAGCAGTATTTCCTTTTAAAATTTTTAGTAGATTTTAATTATGTGTGAAAGTAGAGGGTATTTTGACATATACATACATAGACTATAACTTATAATTAGAATCCCATTCTTGTGGGTGAACATGATGTGGAGTTTCACTGGTCATGTGTTTATATATGAACTTAGGAAAGTGATATTCATTCAGTCCACCTTTTTTCCTATTTCCATCCCTCTCTCTTCTCTTTATTCCCCTTTGTCTAATCCAAAAAATTCTATTCTTCCCTCCACAACTTATCATAAATGAGCATCTGCATATCAGAGAGAATATTCAACCTTTGTTTTTTGCAGATTAGCTCATTTCACTTAGCATGATAGTTTTTGCCTCCATCCATTTACCAGCAACTGTCATAATTTTATTCTTTTTTGTGGCTGAGTAAAATTTTATTGTGTATATGCATCACATTTTCTTCATCCATTGATCTGTTGAAGGGAACCCAGGTTGGTTCCATAGCCTAACTTTTGTGCATTGAGCTAGAAGAAATATTCCTTTTCTTCTTCTTTTTTATTTTTGTGCTTCTGGGATTGAACCAAGGGTTTTCGGCATGTGAGGCAAGCACTCTATCAACTGAGCTATATCCTAAGCCCTTAGAAGTGATATTTCTTGTTACCAACTTCTACTTTTTGGTAGTTATTGTTTCCAAAAAGTAATTGCTCATTTTAAAAGAATATTTGCAGAAACCTGCATATTTTGACTTTAAGTCAAACAATAAAGAAAAGACAGTTTGCCTTTTAGGAGATGACCTTTAAAAATGACCCCATACTTTTCAGTTCTATACTATCCAGCTGTGGCATTTACAGGCACTTTAATTTGATCAAGGCCTGGATAATACTGGGCTCTACCTGGGACAAACATAGTGATCCCCATTCAGTTTTACAAGTGGAAATGATTTCTCATAATGATGGAGGTACATCCCTAGTATCAGTGGCCAATAGATGGAAAAGCTTGTGTTTTTACATAAGATATCACTAGAAGACTATATATTACCTTAAATTGAAATAAATCAATGATTGGTTTAATACAGTTGCTTTTTTTATGCTGGGGATTAAACCCAAGGAACCTTTACCACTGAGCTATATCCCCAGCCCTTTTCATATTTGCTGGGGCTGGCCTTGAACTTAGGATCCTCCTCAATCTCTCAAGTCACTGGGATTACAGAGACACATCACTGAACCTCTAGTCAGTATGGCAATTATCAAGAATACAAGTAACAATAAATGTTAGTGAGGATGTGGGGGAAATGGTACACTCATATATTGCCACGTCCCCTGCCCGCAGGAAGACACGACACACCAGGTTCTTCTTGCAGCACTTTAATGGGTCTCTAAACACTTCTTAGGATACAGGAAAAAGGCCCCGAAGCAGGAAATGCTCCAACTTATATACACTCACACAACCAATCACTCCAGGCTACGTATCGCTCAGCCATAGGGTCCTCATAGGAACTCTTGCCTGGTAACA
>PVHX01025480.1:0-22301 GCA_004024805.1 Geosciurus inauris | reverse complement strand
TTCCACAAAAATAAGACTTGTGTGTGTTGTCTGGGGAAGTGAAGCCCCCCAACAATTGTCTGCTGCTGTGAAGGGGATTCAAACTTGACTTATCCCAATGTATTCTGTTCTGAGTTGTCCCACTTCTGAATGCTATTTTCTCTCCCACAGTGGCAAGTAGGTATTTATCTCGATCACTTTTTATAGTTAATGGAACCCTACGTGTGGGTCTGAGCCAAGAAACTTCCATTAGAGGGAATACGGATGGATGATGTGACACTTCCTGCATTGCATTATTAAACATACCCATTGTCCTCAGCAATTTCAGACTTTATTTAATGTTCTTTAGTCAGTCACAGTGGCTACCTTGTTCACACCTGGCCCTTCATTTGTAATGGCTCCTAACCAGTCCTTTCCTCACCATTCAAGGATCAGATCTGGTCTTCTCCCTTCAATACATATTTCTAAGCTGTATTCTAAAATAATGGCCTAGCCTCTCTATTTGATATCCCTTGATCCTCTTTAAACATCTGCTTGTACCTGATTATTATCTGTATATTTTCCTCCCCTACTAGTTTATGTGATCGATTGAAAATACAACTCCTACCTCAATCTCTTGGGAAAGTATGGGTGGTTAATAAATGTATATTAAAGTAAATGTAATTAAACTAAAACTGAAGTAATGTCATTTATTTCAGTAATGTCACTGAAATAATATCATTAAATGACATTTAATGTCATTACATTAGTGAAATAATTTAGTAAAGTAGTATCTTTATACAGGTGTGGTCCCAGGGTTTGTAGTAGGCAGGCAGCATTTAATGATTCAGAGCATCCTTTAAGATTGAGTTGTGCACTAGCTTCATGGGCACTCTGATGGTCTGAGCAGCATTAATAATTCAGGTGCTCTATTTGAAAAGAACTGTGTGATGCCAGAGTTGGAGGAAAAGGTAAAATGACTCAAGCTAAGAGAGGAGAAAGGATAAAAATGCTAGAACACAGCTTTAACTTTGACTGCTATTTTTAAAAAAGTCTCCAGCTGTAATTTTTATATGCAGAGAGTATTGGACTCACACATGAACCAGGCTAGATTTCTTCACTAGCAATGAAAAAAAAGGATATGACTTTTTTTTGGGGGGGGGGTAGAGAAGCACTAAAAATTACAGGTTGTTTTTTAATATATACTTTTAGTTGTCAGTGGATATTTATTTATTTATTTATTTATTTATGTGTGGTGCTGAGAATAAAACCCACTGCCTCACACATGCTAGGCAAGTGCTCTACCACTGAGCTACAACCCCAGCCCCAAATTACGAGTCTTGATTAAAAGTTTGAAGAATTTTTTAAGTATTTTGGACAGAAAATCTGAAGTATCACTGGGTAGATTCATCCCTGAAATGGTTTCTCTCAGGCTTTATGCAGTCTTTGATGTGGAGGAAGCAGTTTCCGTGAAATCCTAGAGTCATAATGAAGGCAGATGCTTTTGGAAAAAATGTAGTTTATATACCAAGTGGAGGTAAAGAAAATGAAATGGATTACACTAGCTTCTCAGATCTACAGATATATACTGTGGTCCCCACACCTGAGTGCAGTATGCTAAGCTGGGAACTGTGGAAATATAAATAAGCTCAAGTATCTGTCCTCCCTCTTATTCCCCTAAAAGGAGCTCACCATTCAAAGCAGAAGACAAGACAGGAACTTATGTAAAGGTATATAGTGACTGAATATCTGCAGGACACTGGTGAATGCAGAGGTACATAAGGTTGTTCTCTACCCTCAATAGCTTACAACATCATGGTGAACAAATCCAAAATAACTTGCATAATAAAAGCTTGCGTGGGGTTAAGGGCAATGAACAAAGTTTTATAGTATTGGTAGTACAGTTGTGATCACTAGATGAGATAAGAGAATTGAATGTGTGCTTTATATCTAGGTAATAGGAAAATCTTTGTTGAGGATGTAGACACTGAGTGATAGTAAAGAGAGAGTGGGATGAACAGAGAGAAGGAAGTCAGTCAACGGAGCCACTGGACTATGGGAGAGAGAGCACACAGTGGAAACATGAAGACTGGACTTTAGCTCTGACCAGCATAAGCTTTCTCTTTCCCTCCAAAGTCTCAGTTTCACTATGGTCCCCAGGAAGAAGAATTAGAAGGTCATCTCATTCAATTCCATATCAGCATTCCACAATCAGCAACATGTGGTTGGAAATGTTGAGGTTTATAGGGAGTAACAGTAAAATATTAGAGACACTAACTTAAGAAATGGAAAGGAAAAGGATATACTCTTGTTTGGGACACAGAGAAGTCAAGCAGCCCATCTGAGATGGCTAGAATACTATCAATTTGAACAAATTGTACCCCAATGACTAGCATAGCCTTGAGGATTCTTATTTACATAACAAAAAAAATTTCCAAAAGAAAAGGCCTTAACAAATGAACTTGAAGGCAAAAAGGCAATGGCTACTGAGAAAAAGTGTTCTTAGACATGATTTTTAAAAAGAAAAATATATAAAAAAAATGATCAACATCTCTAGCAATTTAAAAATGCAATTTAAAACTAAACAGATTTTATCTCACTCCAGTGATAATGGCAATTATCAAGAATACAAGAAACAATAAATGTTGGCAAGTATGTGAGGGAAAAGATGCATTCATACATTGCTGGTGGGACTGCAAACTGATAGAACCACTATGGAAAGCAATATGGAGATTCCTCAGAACACTTGGAATGGAACCACCATTTTGACCTAGTTATCCCCCTCCTTGGCTTATACCTAAAGGCCTTAAAATCAGCATACTACATTGATGCAGCCATATCAGTATTTGTAGCAGCTCAATTCATGACAGCCAAACTATGGAACCAACCTAGATGCCCTTCAACAGATGAATGGATAAAGAAAATGTGGTATAAGTACACAATGGAATATTACTTAGCCATAAAGAAGAATGGAATTACGGCATTTGCCAGTAGATGGATGAAACTGGAGAATATCATGCTAAGCACAATAAGCCAATCTCCCCCCAAAAAACCAAAGCCCAAATAGTTTTCTCTGATGTGTGCATAATAATTCACAATAGGCAGGGGGATAGGGAAAAATAAAAGTACTTTGGATTAGACAAAGGGCAATGAAGGGAAGGGAGGGAAAATGAGAATAGGAAAGATAGCAGAATGAATCAGACATTACAATCCTATGTACATATACGATTATATGGCCAATGAAATTCTACATCATGTACAACTGGAAGAATGAAAAGTTATACTCCACATATGTGTAACATGTCAAAATATGTTCTACTATCATGTATAACTAATGTACACATGATACATCTACTATCATGTAGAACAAATTTTTATAAATTTCAAAAATAAGAAAAAAAGACTAATTCGCTAGAGAAATTCTGAGCCTATAGTTACATAGCATAGTTTTAAAATGTAAGTATAGATAAAACTATTACAAGAAGAAATGGAGAAATCTAAAAATGAATATGAGTACTTATCTCACCTCTCAAGCTATAAGAATGCAATTGTATAAGAAATTAATAGCATTCTGTATGTACCCTTATATTACTTTTATGATCTTAAACAATATAATAATAATAAACATAAAAAATGCTGGAAATAATCATTGTAAATAAGACAAATTTTCAAAAATGGGGAAAAAAAGATCCTTTACACGTCTTCAGAAAATTTGAAAATTATAGGTGAAATTAGTTTATTGCTTGAAGAAAAAGTCTTCATGGAAATTACAAATCAACAGAAAGTCATCAATATTTTATTAGCTATAAGCAGATTTCCTAAAGGAAATATTAACAAACAAAATGTAAGTACTAGTTTAGTTGTACATGGAACTAGAAGAAAAGAAGATATATTATTCAAACTTGCGATTAAAGACTTAGAATAGAAACAAGAAACAAAAATTAAAACATGGAACCATGTATCAAACTGAGATCAAAGAAAATTTATAAAGTAGAAAACAAAGAAATAATAGGATCATGAAAAACAAAAGCTTATACTTTGAAAAAGACTAGTAACATGAACAGATTTGAAATAAAAATAAATAAATATACAATACTAAGAATAAAATAGAGACTATTACAAATCTATAGAGATTTTTAAATTATCAGATATATGTCTAAGTCAGTTAGGGCCACCAAAACATATACCTTAGACTACATAATCTATAAACAACAAAACATTATTTCTCATAAGTCTGGATGATGAGGATTCTAAGATCCAGGTGTCATTAGATTTGGTATCTGGTGAGGACCTATTCCTCACCAATGGTTTGTATATGAGGTGTCCTCTCAAATCTTCTATTAATGCAGGAATATTGAGGTGAAATTATTGGATTATGAGAGCTGTGACCTAATCAGTTCATCCAAGTTTGAATGGACTGGCTGGCTAGTACTCATGAGCAGGTGGAATGTGACTGAAAGGGAGTCACTGGGGGCATGCTCTGGAAGGGCACATCTTCCCTGAGTGGGGTGTCTCTCCCCCCTCTCTCTCCCCTTTCTGACCCTGCCATGCACTGAGCATGTTTCTTCCACTAGCTCTTCCTCATGACATGGTGCTTCACCTCAGTCCCAGAGCCATGATTTAGGCTGTGTGTGGACTACAACCTCTAAAACCATGAGCCCCAGGTAATTTTTCCCTTCTCTAAATTGTTCTTGTTGAATATTTTCATCAAAACATTGCAAACGCTAACTGAAGTGGCACTTTCTGTGAGTCATCGCAAGCCAGAAGGGTAAACAAGATCCCCAGGTCTCTTTTATATAAGATTTCTAATACCATTCATAAGAACTCCAACCACATGACTTACTCACCTCCCAAAAGCCTCACCTCAATATTGTGACCATGGGGGTTAATTTCCTACATGCAAATTTTAGGGAGATATGTACACTGAAAACACAGCAATATATGAACTATCCTATGAAAATGTATTTATTTTAAAGTATAAAATAGTTTATTGGTTATTGGTTCTTTAAGTTATACATAATATTGTTATTGGTTTTTTTAGTTATACATAATATTAGGATTCATTTTGACATAACTATAAATGCATGAAATATAATTTGCTCTAATTCAGTTCCCAGTACTTCTCCTTTTCCTCTCCACCTCCCCCACCCCTGTAGACAACTTATTTTTAAAATAAACATTATAAATAAAACAAAAATAAGTGGAAGCACTTGAGTAGTTTTTCTAACCTTGAAATAAATTATTTTAGTTAACAAGCAATTTTAAAATTAAAATTAATCACTAAAAATTAACAAGAAGTCACATGCTCAATTTTATAAGCATATTCCACCAAATATTCAAGAAATTTTTATCTAAAAATAATATGAAAGAATTAAAATGACATTAAAAAGACTAAATGTTGTTATCCAGATGAAACAACCACAAAAGTGGGCAAAAGTTTATGAAATGTGCAGTTTTCAAGAAACTGTAACACCCACTATTATGTATAATCATAATGTACCAATGAAATTTTTTAAAAAGACAATGAGTAATTAAAAAGACAGAAAAATAAATATTACATTGACAATGATTTTCAGGCCCTGGCATGGAAGAGAAGAAATTTAACAAAGCTCATTAGATTCTCTGAGTTGATAAGAATAAATGAGACTAGGGGAAACTCAGGCAGATAGATTTTGAATGATAGTGTGCTAGATAGGAGAGTTGTATGGAAAGAACCAGAGGTTCCTTAGCACATATACATGAGGAATCTGCAACTGAAAAAGAATAATCCCAAAAATTAGAAGGAAGGGTAGTCAACACAAACATAGAGCCAACAACAGAAGGTGTTTCCAAAAGCCAACATAAAGATGTGTGAGATAGGTAGATATATGGATCATTAAGCAGAGTTCTCAGGAGGTCCTTTCTCAGTAATAGGTAGTGATCATCCCTAGACTGAGCACTGTTCTGGACCCACCTAAAGTATAGAAAAGGAAAAACTCAAAAGAATCAAACTATTTCAAGTTAGTAAATGCATCCCCAAGCAAAGCTCTAGGACAGTAATAGAAATACAAGAATACTCAGCATATAACAACACACAATTTTCAATATTTAATATCTAACCATCAGAAGTGCAAATGAGGGGAAAAAAGTAATCAAAATCAAATCAACCCAGAATTGACACAAATGATAGTTCTAACAATGATATATAACCAGTTATTATAACTATACTATGTATGTTCAAAAATAAGTTGAAACTAGTCATTGTGGCACACACCTGTAGTCCTAGTGGCTCAAGAGTCTGAGGCAGGAGAATTGCAGTTCAAAGCCAGTATCTTAGCCAGACTCTGTCTCAAAATTAAAAATAAAAATGGTCTGGGGATATGGCTCAGTAGTTAAGCATCCCTAACAACAACAACAACATATACAGAAGATATAATAAAGACAAATATTAAACTTCTGAGATAAAATCTATATGAGAAACAAACTGGATATCCCCAGTTTCAGATTCAGCATGAAAAATAAAAATCTTGAATATTATCTTTCCCATCCTTATAATAGGAAAGAAGCTGAACAAGCTAAAAATCAATGTTGAGGATATTTTAACCCATCAGAAAAGTGAGATTACAGAGGACATAGCTCCCAAATTCAGGAAGAACACTGAATGCTGAGATTCAAAGCTAATATAGGATCACCAGAAGCTGAAGTCCACCAAAGTCATATCCCAATATAAAGACGTAAATGGTAACTCTAACAAATTGTTGGAGGTTGGGTGACTAGCCTAAGAGTAAGAAATTCCTGGGGCCATCTTACCGAGGGACTCATACTTCATAGATTTTTCTTTCAGGAACCCCACTAGGTTCTCATTGAAGAGTCAAAAAAAAAAAAATCACCTTGCCAGGAAGAGACAAACACTAACTATTTGGATAAATAATCAACCCACTCTTCATTGTAAATTACTCCTCTTTAGGAGGAAGAATTTATCAGAAATTTGTCCCATTAAGAGAAGGGCAATTGCCATATTTGAGCCCCCATCTGGCCTTGCTTTTTAACCTAAGAAGGAAGAGAATAAAGCTAAGATATGCTTGTAAATGTCTCAGCCCAAGGTCACACTAAAAGATGATATTTAACCATAAGAAGCTAAGATACTTCCCCATTTCCACTTTTTACCACCACATTAACAGGTTTCCAGTATCATAGCTAAAAGAATAGCATAGATTCTAATTAAGAAAAAGTCCTTAAGAATAGCCAAAGAAGAAAAAAAGAAAAAAAATCCAAATGTAGCAATGGAGGATCCTCACGGGAGCCCCTGCCTACCTGCTGGAGCACAAGCCCAGGCCCAGGACTGCCCTCGAAGACCTGTGTGAGAGCCCAGGCCCAGGACTGCCCCTGTGCAGAGTCAAGGTCCATGCTGTCATTCCCTTCAAAAATTCATCTTAGAACACTGTAGCCACCACCATAGCCCCTTCCCATGTACTGGCCTCCACACCTTGGGACAACAGACAGGGCCTGAAGGCAGCTGCCCACCATAGTTCAGCATGCCACAGCACTGCATCTTTAAACAGTCAGCCCAAAGCCATTGTAAGTCCCACCGTTTTAGCCCCATCTCTGAAAGTGTTTGCATCCATCTCGGGCCACCCCCACTGCTATTTTGAGTTACCTCCACTACCACCACCAGCATCTTTAGTTGCAGTAGTGTCCATCTGGGGACAACAGCTGGGGACTGGAATTGAACTTCAAGGTGAGGTTCAGGTAATCTGTAGGGTCACTACAAGATTATAGGATAGAAAACTGCAATACCTCAGATGGGAACTGCAAGAAAGGAAGACACATAATCAACATGAAAAAACAAGGAAAAAAGTGTCCCAAACAAACCAAGATACAACAATAATAGACCACATTATAATAGACCAATAATAGACCACAATATATAGACCAATAATTGACAGCACAGATGATGAAATGTCAGAGAAAGAATTCAGAATGTATGTAATTAAAATGATCTGCGAATTAAAGAATGACTTAAGTGAGCAAATACAGGCAAAAATTGATCACTTCAACAAAGAGATAAGAGAGTAAATAAAGGCAGCCATTGATCACACCAATAAAGAGATAAGGGAGAAAATACAGGTACTCCTCAAATTATTCCATGAAATTGAAAAGGAGAGAACCCTTCCAAACTCTATGAGGCTAGTATCAACCTGATACCAAAACCAGACAGAGACACATCAAACAGACAATTTCAGACTAATATCGCTGATGAACATAGATGCAAAAATTCTCAATAAAATTCTGGCAAATCGCATACAAAAACATATGAAAAAAAATAGTGCACCATAATCAAGTGGGGTTCATTCCAGGGATGCATGTTTGGTTCACCATATAGAAATCAATAAACATAATCCATCACATCAATAGACTTAAAGATAAGAATCATATGATTTTATCAATTGATGCAGAGAAGGGATTTCACAAAATACAGCACCATTTTCTGTTCCAAACACTAGGAAAACAAGGGATAGTAGAAACACACCTCAACTTTGTAAAAGCTGTCTATGCTAAACCCAAGGCCAACATCATCCTAAATGGAGAAAAATTGGAAGCATTCCCTCCAAAACCAGGAGCAAGACAGGGATGCCCTCTTTCACCACTGCTATTCAACATAATCTTTGAAACTCTAGCCAGAGCAATTAGACAGATGAAAGAAATTAAAAGGATATGAATAGGAAAAGAAGAACTCAAACTATCATTATTTGCAGATGACATGATTCTATACTTAGAGGATCCAAAAAATCGACCAGAAATCTTCTAGAATTAATAAATGAATTCAGCACAGTAGCAGGATATAAAATCGATACCCATAAATCAAATGCATTTCTACACACCAGTGATGACTCCTCTGAAAGAGAAATCAGAAGACTACCCCATTCACAATAGCCACAAAAAAATAAAATAAAATACTTGGGAATCAATCTAACAAAAGAAGTGAAAGACCTCTACAATGAAAATACAGGACACTTAAGAAAGAAATTGAACAAGATCTTAGAAGATGGAAAAATCTCCCATGCTCTTGGATAGGCAGAATCAATGTTGTCAAAATGGTCATACTACCCAAAGTGCTATATACATTTAATGAGATTTCAATTCAAATCTCAATGTCATTGCTTATAGAAATAGAAAAGACAATCATGAAATTTATTTCAAAAAAATAAGAGACCCAGAATAGCCAAAGCAATCCATAGTAAGAAGAGTAAAACAGGAAGCATCACAATACCAGACCTTAAACTATACTACAAAGCAATAGTAACAAAACCAGCATGGTACTGGCACCAAAATAGACATGTAGACCAATGGTACAGAATAGAAGACACAGAGACAAAACCACATAAATATAGTTAACTCATACTAGACAAATGCACCAAAACCACACATTGGAGAAATGATAGCCTCTTCAACAAATGGTGCTGGGAAAACTGGAAATCCATATTCAGGAAAATGAAACTAAACCCCTATCTCTCATCATGCACAAAACTCAACTTAAAGTGGATGAAGGACCTAGAAATTAGAACAGAGACCCTGCGCCTAATTGAGGAAAAAGTAGGTCCAAATCTTCATCACGTCAGATTAGGCCCTGACTTCCTTAACTAGGCTCCTAAAGTACAAGAAATAAAATTAAGAATCAATAATAGGATGCATTCAAACTAAGAAGCTGCTTCTCAGCAAAAGAAACAATCAATGAGGTGAAGAGAGAACCTACATTTTGGGAGTAAATTTTTGCCACACACACATCAGATAGAGCATTAATCTCCAGGATATACAAAGAACTCAACTTAACACCAAAAAAACAAACAACCCAATCAATAAGTGGGCTAAGGAGCTGAACAGACACTTCACAGAAGAAGATATACAATCAATCAAAAGACATATTGTTAGGTTTGCTCGAGATCTCGCGTTTCTTCTCGTGAAGCAGACGCAGAACCTACAACATGGCGAACTCCATGCAGCTACAGCAGATGCAGAACATACAACGTGGAGGACTCCACACAGCTGTGGCGGGCGCAAAATGTCAGTTTGGAGCGGCCGTGGGGAACAAAGCATGAAGCAGCCCACATGTGCAAAGGGGCAATCAACCAGACACTGACACATAAGCAGTAATGGTGCCTCCTACCAATCAGCAGACTTCTCCTAACTCATCCCAGAAGGACTGTGACCTCACCAGGATCCCCTGACCAACCCCAGGGGAATGTGGGACTTCAGATACCGCCTTTTCCTGCCCCAAGCCCGCCCCTTCCTGCCTAGGCCCTTTAAATTTTCTGTACCATGGAACACGTGCACAATTCTCTTGGCCCGTTTTGTCGGATGGAGGCATTCGACCAGAAGTGCAATTCTCTTGGCCCGTTTTGTCAGATGGAGGCATTTGACCAGAAGCATATTTCCCAATAAAGCCTTACCCAGCAGTTTTATTTACCACCTTTTGGTCTTTACACATATGAAAAAATGTTCAAAATCTCTAACAATTAAAGAAATTCAAATCAAAACTAAAATTTCATCTCATGTCAGTTAGAAATGCAGTTATAAAGAATACAAGCAACAAAGTGTTGGCAAGAATGTGGAACAAAAGCACACTCATACATTGCTGGTGGGACTGCAAATTACTGCAACCAATCTGGAAAGCAGTATGGAGATTCCTTAGAAAACTTGGAATGGAACCACCATTGGACCCAGCTATCCCACTCCTCAGTCTATACCCAAAGGACTTACAAACAGCATACTACAGTGATGCAGCCACTTCAATGTTTATAGTAGCTCAATTCATAATAGATAAACTATGGAGCCAACCTAGATGCCCTTCAATAGAGGAATGGATAAAGAAACTATGGCATATATACACAATGGATTATTACTCAGTATTAGAAGAGAATGGGGATATTCCAACACCAAGAAGACCCTAATGGAATCCATGAAACTTGAGTAACAAAAAGGTGTCAAGGAAGTTTCATCAATGGTAACAAATGTACCTGTACCACTCATGGGGGATGTTGACCATGGGAGAGGATTTGTGTATATTGGGGGCAGAGGTCATATGGGGCATTTATGAACCTTCTGCTTAATATTTCTGTGACCTAAAATAGCTCTAAAAATAAAATCTGTTTTAAACAAAAAGGAAAGAACATTAGAACTTCAGAAAGGGAATATATAAAGAAAAAATAGAATTATATATTTTCCTTAATTTAGGCAATACTTATCTGTTAAAGTTATAATAGTAACAATGTATTATGCAATTATCACATGTAGTAGTTTCCAAGGCTATCATAATAAAGTACCACAAATAGTGTGGCATAAAACAATAGAAATATATTGTCTCCTATTTCTGTAGGTTGAAAAATCTGAATTAATAGGCAATAACTCCTTTTAAAAATTGTAGGGGAATCCATCCTTGCCTCTTCCTAGCTTCTGGTGATTTGGCAGAATCTTTGGCATTCTTTTGCTTGCAGCTGCATAACTCTAATCTCTTAACTTGGCATCACATGTCATTCCCTATGTCTCTGTCTTCACATGGCCATCTTATAAGAATACCAGTCATGTATAAGAGGCCCACCCCACTCCACTATGACCACTTCTGAATTAATTCCTCTATTTCTAAGTGAGGTCACATTGTCAGTACTGGGAGTTAGGATTTCAACATATCCCTCTGGGGAAGTTAAAATTCAATCAATAGCATTGCATATGGAAAATAGGCATGGGGGCACATCCCTGTAATCCCAGCACTTTGAGTGGTTGAGACAGGAGAATCCTGAGTTCAAAGCCAGCCTCAGCCACAATGAGGCACTAAGCAACTCAGTGAGACCTTGTCTCTACATAAAACACAAAATAGGGCTGGGGATGTGGCTCAGTGCTCAAGTGCCCCTGAGTTCAATCCCCAGTACCAAAAAATAAAACAAAATAAAAAATTAAGAAAAATGAATAGCAGCAATGTTGTGAGGGACAGGAAGTGGAATTATAAATAGTCTATACTGTTACTTGTACTGCCCATGAAACAGCTAAAGTAGATTTAAATTAGCTCTAAATGTATATTGAAAATTCTAAGAAAATAATTAAAATGATTTTAAAAGACTTATAATTGATAGTTAAGAGATAAAATGGAATTATATAAGACACTAAAAACCAAAAGAAAAGAAAAAGAGGGAAGAAAAAATGTAGGAAACACAGTGGAATAATTTGGACATAACATAACTTTCTTATGTACCTATATTAATACACCACAGTGAATCTCCACATCATGTACAACCACAAGACTGAGATTCTAATTAGAATAAGATGTACTCCATGTTTGCAATAAATATAAATAAATAAATATGTCAAAATATACTGTACTATCATGTATAACAAAAAGAATAATTAAAATTTTTAAAAAGTAGTTAATTATTATAAACATAGATATTAATCCAACTACATCAATAACCACTTTAAAAATGAAGGGCATAAATACACATATTGAGAAATATTGGCAGAAAGAATTTTACCAACTCTTTGTTATCTACAAAAATCTTAATTTAATGGAGGTTTTTCAAAAGAATAAGAATAAAACCACATATGACCCTGCTATACCACTCCTCAGTATTTACCCTTAAGAAGTAAAGTCATCTTACTACAGTGACAACATGTGTACCCATGCTTATAGCAGCATAATTCACAACAACCAGCATAGATGTTCATCAATGGATGAATAGATTAAGAAAATGTAGTATATATACACAATGGATTTTTATTCAGCCATAGCAAAGAATGAAATTATGTAATTCACAGGAAAATGAATGGAACTAAAGAGCAATATGTTAAGGAAATAAGCCAAACTGAGAAGATTGAAGGTCATGTGATTTTTTTTCACATGGGGAAACTAGAGAGGAAAAAGGGAAAAAAAGGTATGGGCAGATCTCATGAAAATTGAAGGGAAGTAAGTAAAGTAGAGAAAAAAGGGGGAGGGAGAAGGGGAGGGAAAGAGGAAATATGAGGGAATGATATTAGCCAAATTATAGTTCTGTTGTTCGTGTGTATGAATATGAAACAATGAATTCTGTCATTATGTACAACTATAATGCACCAATAAAAATATAGAGAAACCTTACTTTAAATAGAAAGACACAGATACATTAAAAGTAAAGAGATGGAGAAAGACATGTCATGCTAACAATGGTAAAAAAAAATAAGTTAAAGTAGATATATTAATTTTAGACAAATTAGACTTCAGAACAGGAAAATTATTAGACATTAAGTAGAGCATTAAATGAGGAAGGATTCATTTTCCAAGACCTAACAATTCATAACTTTTATAAGTATATACTTTATAAAAATCTATCAAAATATATAAAGTTGATAGATATAACACCAATACAACATTAATCAAAAATGTAAGGAGAAGTAGACATATTACCTAACATAACTGGAGATTCCAATTCCCTTTCTTCAATAATTTAAAGATCAAATAGTCAGAACATAAATAAGGATATAGTCATCTGAATATCCCCATAAATTATATTGATATAATTGACATTTCTTTTTGTTGTGGTGGTTGTTAGATATACATGACAGTAGGGTGCATTTTGACATATCACACATACATGGGATGCAGTCCATTACAATTTTGATCCCTTTCTTGTGGTTGAATCTGATGTGGAGTTACACTGTTTGTATATTTACATATGAGCATAGGAAGGTTATGTGTAATTCATTCTACTGTCTTTCTTATTCCCATCCCCCTTCCTTTCTTTCATTCCCCTTTGTCTAATCCAATAAACTTCTATATTTACCCTCCCCACCCTCCCTTGTTATGGGTTATCATCCACATATCAGAGGAAACATTCAATCTTTGGGTTTTGGGGATTGGCTTATTTCACTTAGCATGATTTTCTCCAGCTCCATCCATTTACCTGTAAATGCCATAATTTCATTCTTCTATAAGGCTAAGTAATATTTCATTCTGTATATACACCACATTTTCTTTATCCATTCATCTGTTGAAGGGTATCTAGGTTGGTTCCCATAGCTTAGCTACTGTGAATTGAATGCCTATAAGCATTAATGTGGTTGTGTCACTGTAGTATGCTGATTTTAAGGCCTTTGAGTATAAGCTGAGGGGTAGTATAGCTGGGTCAAATGGTGGTTCCATTCCAAGTTTTCTAAGGAATCTCCATACTGCTTTCCAGAGTGGCTACACCAATTTGTAGTCCCACAGCAATATATGAGTGTACCTCTTGCCCCACATCCTTGCCAGCATTTATTGTTACTTGTATTCTTGATAATTCACATTCTATCTAACCAGAGAATACAAACTCCTCACAAGCTCATCTAGAAAATGCACCAAGTGGACTATAGTAAGGGTTATAGAAAAATTAGAGAAGTCTGCAGGCCCCTTCCCTTCTCTAACAATAACCCTTCCTGAGCAAACCTCAAAACAGATGTACACAACAAAATCTAAGTCAATACTCACAATATTAAAATTTGAAAACTAAAGAAGAAAATCATGAGAGCAGACAGACATAAATGGCATATCAATTATAAAAGTACTGCATTTTGAATGACAGTGAATCTCTCATCTGAAACCATGGAGGCTATAATGAAGTGGCATAACATTTTTCAAAGGCTTATAGCAAAGAATTGTCTGCTGTGAATTCTAAATCCTCATAAATATCCTTTAGAAATGAAGAGGGAAAAAGAAAGATGTCAAATCAATAACCTGACCTGCCACTTAAGAAACTAGAAAAAGAATAGAAAACTAACCAAAGTATAAGGAAAGCTCAAAGATTAAAATAAAAATAAACAAGTAGAGCTAAGAAGCAACAAAATAATAAGTATGTCTCTGAAAAATATTAATAAACTGACAAAACTTTAGTTACTCTGGCTAAGAAAAAATAGGACAATAAAATCACTAAATCAGAAATGAAAGAGGAATCATCACTACCAGCATTACATCAGGCAATGCTATGAAATATTGTATCACTGCAACTTATTTAATCAAGGTTGAAAGGATAAAATCCTAGAAAACCATAACTATCAAATTGATTAAGAAATACAGAAAACATGAATAGGTCAATTATAAGTAGATTGGTTGAAGTATATCTTCTTTAATCTTAGAGAAGCCCAGTAACAGTGGACCTCACTGAAGATTTCTACCAAGTGTTTTCAGAACAATTAACAAAAATCTTTCACAAATTCTTCCAAAAACAGAAGAAAAGGGAAGATGACTTAATGCATTTTGTGAGGCCAGTGTCACTAGCATAGCAAAACCAGCAAAAGAAATCACTGGAAAAGACAACTATTAGAGCAATATCCCATTAGAATATAGATACTTAGAAAAATGTTATCAAACTGAATCCAGCAGCATATAAAAAGGATTATATACTATGACTGGTTGAGATTTATCCCAAGAAGCCATGATTGGTTCAACATATAAAATTCAATAAATATTAGACACAACATTAAAAGAATAGAAGGGGGAAATACACAGGATCATCTCAATAGGCATAGGAAAAGCAGTCGACAAAATCCAGCATCCTTTCCTTTAAAAAAAGAAAAATGAAAAATCACTATAATATTAGGAATAGAAGGGTATTTCCATAATCCAGAAAGGGGCATCTATGCAAAAAATAAATAAATAAAAATAACAAAAAAAGACAGAGAATATAATTCTTAAAGGTAATAGACTGAAGGTTTTTCTCCTAAATTAAAGTGGCCCACTCTGGCCACTACTATCCAACTTTGTACTGAAGAATCTAAGCTGGTCTATTGATCAAGAAAGTAAAATGAATTCATCAAGAGCATAAAAGAAAAAAGTAGAACTATCTCTATTTGCAAATGACATGAAATTATACAGACCAAAAGAATCTCCCCTTAAAATATGTGCTAATGAGTTAATTCAGAAAGTTTGAAGTACAAGCCCTTTCTATATGTTAGTTATGAAAAATCCAAAACTGAAAATAAGAAAAGAATCCCCATGTACAACAACGTAAAAATAATAAAATTCAACAAAACAAATGCAAGTCTCATGCACAGGAAACTGCACAACATTGGTGAAAAAAAATTAAATAAAACCTTGACACTGCAAAGACACGGATTGTAAAGCACATCTTAATTTCAGAAATGTTGAAATGTGTTTCTTATATGGACAATAAATGGCAATTTAAGTAGATCAAATAAAAATCTAATATATGAAAAGAAAAATATTTGAATTGAACGAATAGATATTGAAGAGCATAAGTCAAGTTTACCACTATTCACAGTTTAAAAACAGACGATCATAGTAAGTAATATGAGAAATTTTCAAATCGATAAAGAATATCTGTAACAACAATTGAAATAATGGTCAATCATTAAAACTTTCTCCTTGACACAGGAGTCATAATAACTACAACAAATCAGTTATGACAAAACAGAAGTCACAGACATTATGATTGCTCACTTATAAAACCCAACAAATTTATATACACTAATTAGAACTAGTAAGAACAAATGATTGGATAAAAAAATGAGCATATAAATATTAATAACACTTTTTTTGTATTAGCAATAACTAATTAGAATGAGCAATAAAATATAATATTCTAGTCACAACAAAAAGAAAATTATAGAAGAATACTTTCAAATAAATACAGGAAATATCTCTATGCATAAAAGTTAAAACTTAATTGAAAATTATAACAAAGAACTGAATACATGGAGAGCAGTTTCATACTAACATGTGCTAAGACTTGATAGTTTAAAAATGACAGCTTTCCCAAAACTAATCTAAAATTTTGTTATGAATCTAATCTAAATCCCAACAGTTTTTCCTGAATTTTTTCAGTCAATTCTAGTATTTATACAAAAATGTAAAAGCCAGAAAAATAAAGATTTTTTGGTAAAAGAAGAAAGAGATATTCCTTATTAGATTTGAGATTTATTATCAAACTAGAGTAATTAAAATGATTTATTACTGCAAGTATAGAAAAAATAGAATAAAATAAGACAAAAATTAACCTGCACATATTTACAAACTCAGTTTATGACAATAGGTTTCATTACAAATCAATAGAAAAGACCCACTATATGGTATCAGGACAATTGTTAAGTGTCAAATTTACATGGAGAAAGCAAAACTTAAGGTTTCTCAAGAAATATATGGAAGACTGTCTTTAAACAATTCTCCAAATGTAAAACACATGAAGGTAAAATCAACACGTGTGAGTATAGGAAAGCATAGATTATTCACCCTTTGTAGGTAAACTGAGTCAAGGAAAGGTTACACAGAAGGTCACATAGGGAGCATGACTACAGCCTCATCCACAGGCAGACAGTTGCAGGCATTCATAGTGAGTTGTGCACATGTGTCCCACATGCAAGTCATCATCAGAGGGGGAAGTGTGAAGGCCACAAGAGCCCAGGCCCTTTGCAACCAAACTACGAGTTTACTTTTCAACACTGACTTAAGAAAAATCTACAAATGTTTGTCCAATGAGTGAATGAATAGACAAACCTCAAGTGAGGGGCTTCAACAATTTAGATTTTGAATGACCCTCCAAAGGTCTATGTGTTGAAGGCTTGTTCATCAGCATGTGGCATTATTGGTATGTGATGAAACCTTTAAGAGGTGGGGCTTAGTGGAAGAAAGTTAGGTCATTGAGAGTGTGCATTTGAAGAGTGTTTTGGGACCCTGGTTCTTGCTCTCCCTCTTTTTGCTTCTTTCCATTTGGTGAGTTGTGTTGTGTTGCTCCAACTCATGTAGTCTACCTTGCTGCAGACCAAAAGCAATAGAGCCAACAAACTATATTCTGAAACCCCTGAAACTTTGACTCAAAATAGACTTTTCCTCCTCTTACATGATATTATCTCAGGTATTTTGTTATAGTGATGGAAATCTAATTAACCCAGGGACTATCTGTCACCTCCATCCATTCACCAGAAACCCAGTCAGGACAATATGGGAACAACTGAACTATGAATCCACAAGGTCAAGGATTTGCATTTATTCTAGTGAAAAACAAGCATGCCTGAAGGATTAATCATGTAAACCCACATTACAAAGGTTAATATTTAGTAAGAACTAATGCTTCTCAAAACTATATGACTAGTGAGGCTGTGCCTAGAAGGCAGGTAAAGGAAGTGGTTGAAGCAATTACATGGGATAGTGAGCCCAGGCTAGTCAGCAGGATGGCAAGTCCTGATGAAGCACTGCCAGTACTCTGCAGTTCTAGAGGAGAAATAGTCAGGATTCCAATCAAAAAGCACATATTATTTCATTATCAATTTAACCCCTAGCAACATGCCTTCCAAATAGCTAGACATGAAATAAATTTGTTGAATAAATGCATGGATGAATGATTTGATAGGGCATGTGCACATAAATGCTGCATAAAAGGAGACAGAAAGGGATATCTACAGGTAAAGGATTTTATTATTATAATTCATTTCATCCTAAAAACACCTCTTAAGAGTGATCATTGTGCTGCACATCTTGAGGATAGGATATTGAGCTTAATTTGATGCTGCACAATATTGCTAATTAAGGATGCTTGGATACAAAGACCTGCATTTTTCCCACTTTCTTCTCAATCCTACCTTCTTAGGGAAGTATCTAGCGCTGAGGAAAATCTAGAAGCCTAGAAAAGCAGCAGGAAGCATTGAGACATCTATAAGAGCACTCCAAAAGGGAGTCAGAGCTAAAGACTGAGAAGATTCACCATGCATCCTGTGTGGCCAGCAGGCAGACATAGGCCCAGCTGGCGGAGGAGGGGAGGGCTGCACATTGAATGGCCCAGCCCCAGGCTAAAAGGTGAAAGGGCAGTTGCTGAAGGGTGACAGGAATTTTTACATGTTCAGCTCAACAGAGAAGCTGTTGGATTTTCTCTCCCTAATTAAACTCTGCAGTTCTAGCAGTCATAGTCATCACTTTGTGATAACAAACATGCAATTAAGTTGCTGTGTGTCCACGCTAGTTTGTGATATAAAAAGAATCATTTATATTGGTAATTCTAGAAAGAAAATAAAATAGGGAATTCTCCTTGTTCCTAGTTCAGACGCTTATCTAATTGTTGCACATTTCCCCCTTTTCGATAAAATATATTTGAATTATTGAGCTTCACAGGGAATGAGTTTGAATCATTAAAACATTGTTCCCAAACAGTGCACCCATCCTGTGAGTAGGTGTGAGGTGGTGGTGCCCCTACCATACCCCTATGCTTCATCCACATCTATTCACTCACCTGTAAATCTTGACCCAGGTGTACTCTGTGATTCAAGTGATTCCCCAAGACTCTGTCCTCAGCTAGAAAGGGCCCTGGCAGAGTGCTATGGGACATACACATGTGCACACACATACACACATACACACAAGAAAAGGAATCCTTTGCTGTTGCTTCCTCCACTCCTGCCCTCCACAGCCCAGCCCTTTGCTCAGGGTCTCACTAGAATACGGAACCACTCTAAACAGCTGCCAACTGGCTGGAGCAGGAAACTGGATCAGAAACTATGTCCTGGCCATGACTCAGTTGAGGATGTTTTATGAAGGTTTATTAAATGACTGTTGAACCAACAGAGCTTCTAGATTAACAAAACAAAGTAGGTCTTCTGAGGAGTTTTATCTCAGGTAAAAGATATAGATCCATGGAAACCAATTGCACTACCCATTCTATGAGTCTGCTTTATGTTACTATAATGAAATACCTGAGATAATTAATTTATCAAAGAAAAGTGTTATTTTGTCTCAGTTTTGGAGATTCCAGTCCATGACTGATTTGACCCATTATTTTAGACTTGGGATGATGCAGCACCTGATGAGAGTATATGATGGAGCAAAATGGCTCACTTCATGATCAGAAAGCAAAAAGAAAGAGAGTAAGAAACTGGGGCCCACATACCTCAGTGACCTAAGGACCTCCCACTAGGCCTCATCTCCTAAACTTTCTACCACCTCTTACTAGTGCCACCTGGGGACCAAGACTTTAACAGATAAGCCTTTGGGGGATATTGAACATACAAAGTATAGCACATGGACAAGCTCAGGCTGAGGGCCTGGGGCTGGGATGGTTGAGTGAACAAGTATCTTTGCATTGTGGGATTGTGAGGAGGGGAAATACAAAGAGGAGGAAGCTTGTAGAATTGCTGCTGCAGCTTCTATGAGACTGATTTACCTTTAGAGTAACCCCACATTTCTAGTTATCAACTTCTTAGAGTTTCCACTACTCATGAAGCAAAATACAACACACACAATTACTCCCCACACCGGAGATCTATACACAAGTTTCTGGGTATTGTAGAGCAGGAGAATGGGGTCTTTCCCATAAGTCACTGGAACAACATGGTGTGATACTACATTCTGCCCTTCCTGCAGTCCAGTGCTTTTCACTCTCACTCCTGTTAACAGGGAAGTGACTTCCAGACCACAGTTCCCAGCTTTAACCTGGCTTTCCAACACCCTCAGCGAGCTTCTTAAAACCCTTACTGGCTGGAATTGTCAAAGTAGCTGCCAAGATGGGGTAAGTTTCTATCCATCTGAGACACTGGCTTGCACTTGGCTTTTCTCCTATCAGGACAGAACCAAAGTGGCAAGGCTTTAATAAGCATGCTCCAATATGGAGTTTAGAACCACTTTTCTCATACAGTGACCTGGAAGAATGGCTATGGGATCTAATAAGAAGCTCAGGAGACCGACCCTTATTTTTTTGTTGTTCGTAAAATTACAGGCAAGTCATGAGATCTGTGAACCTCAGTGTTTTGAAGGCTGAATGGAAATGATTAATAACTGTCTGCCATGCAACATAGAGTAATTAGGAGGCATCAAATGTGCAATATAAGAAAATCCGTCTGATGGCATGGGGTAGAAATTGTAAGTGGGGCTGATTCTTGAGTTCTAGGTTCATTAACTATGACCTTATGGCCAAATCCACGTGGGATTTGCACCAACAACTGCTGCCTTCGTGAAATGCAGCCCCTTTTGTGCTACCTTCACCCTCATCTTTGCCTCTGCTGTATTTGTCTGCTAAGATTGTCATAACAAAGTACCACAGAGTGGGTGACTTAAATACAAGAATTCGTTTTCTCACAATTCTGGAGTCCAATGACCAAGGTGTGGACAAGGTTGGTTTCTCCCCCTAGCCCTTCATCATTGACTGTCTTCTTGCTGTGTCCTCCCATGGTCTTCCAAATATGTGTATCCCTGATGTTATTTCTTCCTATAAGGACTCCAGTCATGTTGAAGTAGAGCATGGCTAGCTTTAACAATCAGTCTGGAAACAGGAAAAGTCCTATCTCTGAATACAGTCATATTATAAAGTACTGAGGGTCAGAACTTTAGCAAATTAGTTTGAGGGACATGATTCATCCCATAACATCCCCACTGACACCTCCCCTTAGTGAGATGTGGGCTTTCTTTCTACAATGATTTTTTTCAAGTTCATGGTCTTAAATCCCATCTTTACACCATGAAGTCAGTGGAGGAGGACTGACCCCTGCCATAAAGGAACAGCTTGGAAGGGACAGGTCACAAAGAGAAGGAGAGAAAAACTGTGAAAACATGGATGGCCTAGGTGAAAGTGAAAGCCTGACGGAGGTGGGGGGATGTATGTATGTTGGCACTGCTTCTCCCCTAGGCTTTGCTGGGTGACCACCTCTCATGATGAACCACCACAGGCTGAACAGCGCTGGTCAGAGAAGCATAGGTAGGACTCTTGCTGTAATTTTCACTTCCAGCAGCTTTGCTGTGGGCATGTACAGTGCCTCTTCTGGGGACCTGGAAGGACAACTATCCAAGGAAGGATAGTGTGCCATAGTCAATGTGTACTATGTATGTTAATGGTTTTGTCCAGATTACTAGAAAACAAAAAGTGACATCCATGCAGACTTTTCTGACTGGTATCCACGGTATCATATCCATCATCCCCATCATCCATGAATGCCATGATGCTGGACCAGAGGGCCACAGGTTAGGAGGTCTATTCCAGTTGTCCTGTGTCATTTATGTCGTGCCTCACGTGGGTTCGTTCGACGAGTTGGGGTCCCGCGGGACAAGGGGACCGAGGACTGGGGTCCCACGGGACGAGCTCTGGGGTCCTGAAGGATGAGGTCTGGGGTCCTGGAGGATGAAGGACAATGGGGTCCCACGGGATGAGGTCTGGGGTCCCGGAGGATGAGGTCTGGGGTCCCGCAGGACGAGGGTTTATGAGGTGGATGGTCTCGGAGTCACTCACCCAGACCCTGGCGGTAGGTAAAACTGCTCTGCCGGAGCGAGAAGCAGACCCGTTTATTTCAGTTAGTGCAACAGTTGATATAGGGTCCTCGGACCAATCATGGCCCTGAGGTTAGGTTACAGCCAATAGGGTATTGATCCATGTCAGGCG
>PVHX01025479.1:0-22302 GCA_004024805.1 Geosciurus inauris | reverse complement strand
AGAGAAAAGTTAGTCTTTTTCTTCTTATTTTTTTATATCATTTATTTACATTGTGGTGCTGGGTTTAAACCTGGGACCTCACACATGCTGGGCAAGTGCTCTACCACTGAACTACATCCCTAGCCCTTTAAAAAAAAAACTGTTTTTGAGATGGAGTCTTGCTGAATTGCTAAGGCTCACCTTGAATTTGTGATCCTCCCGATTCAGCCTCTTGAGCGGCTGGGATTAAGAGTGCATTACTAGCCGGGTGCGGTGGCGCAAGCCTGTAATCCCAGCACTTAGGGAGGCTGAGACAGGAGAATCGCGAGTTCAAAGCCAGCCTCAGCAACGACGAGGCGCTAAGCAACTCAGTGAGACCCTGTCTCTACATAAAACACAAAATAGGGCTGAGGATGTGGCTCAGTGGTCGAGTGCCCCTGAGTTCAATCCCCAGCACCAAAAAAAAAAAAAAGAGTGCATTACTGCATCTAGATATGTTAATGCTTTTTCTATTTTCTTGATCATTATTGAGAAGAAAACTTCTGGAGAAGTAAGAAATTGGCACCTCACTTTTGCTGGAGTACCCCCACCTTTTTTTTTTGTTTTCCTTTGGTACCAGGGATTGAACCCAGGGTTGCTTCACCACTGAGTCGCATCCTTGGCCCCTTTTTATTTTTTTATTTTGTATCAGTTTACCCTGATCGTTATTATGATAACAACTAAGCAGCTATTATGAAGCATTTGTTACATGCCGGGGATTTTTAGATTTGTTATTCTAATCTTTATTAAAACACTAAGGGGGAGGAGAGAGTGGTGCACACCTGTAATCACAGTGGTTTGGAAAAGCTGGAGGATAGCTCCACAATTTTTTTTTTAATATTTTTTTTAGTTCTAGATGGACATAATGTCTTTATTTTATTGCTTTGTATGTGGTGCTGAGGATCGAACCCAGGGCCTCACGCATGCAAGGCAAGCGCTCTACCGCTGAGCTACAATCCCAGCCCATAGCTCCACAATTTAATGAGACCCTGTCAAAAAATACCAAAGGCTAGGGATGCAGCTAGTGGTAAAGCGCCCCTGGGTTCAATCCCCAATACCAACAAAACAAAACTGAAACAAAAACAATAGATGGGGATGTGGCTCAGTGGTGGAGTACTTGCCTAGCGTGCATGAGACTCTACCTGGGTTCCATCCTCGGCATTGCAAAAACAAACCAACAAAAGACAAGAACAACAAAAATAAAGAAAACTCTATGTAGCATTTATTATTTCCCATTTACAGATGAATAAACTGAGCCTCAGAAATTTTAGATAACTTGCCTGGGTTATGCTATTATAGTAGATAATAAAAATGGCCCCGATTCTTTCCTTCCCTGTATCCACACCCCTTTATAACATGACTTTTCGGCTCTTCTCATGCAGAGGTGGAGTTTGTTTCTCCACCCCTTGCCTTGGCCATGTGATTTGCTTTGGTGATGGGACAACAGAAAAAGTGGTCCACACCAAGGCCTATAAAGTGCTTGTGCACAGGGCCTTGGTTTTTTGCTGCTGCTGAGAACCTTCTGCCACCTTTGCACAAACTAGCCAAGGCTAGCAACCTCTTGGTAGTTGAGTCACAGGCATCTCCCTGGCCCTAGCTGCCACCGAGCCAATCCTTAGACACGTGAGGCCGTCCTAGATCATCGGGCTTCGGCTGAGCTGGCATGGATCAGAAGTGCTCAGCTCAGAAATACATTTTAAACCATTAAATTTTGGGGTGATTTGTTACACAGAAAATGCTAGCTGACAGTGATGAGAAGACTCAGAACAGTACCTGGAGTGTCTCTCCACCAATCTTTCCCATCCCAGCAAATAACTATCAACTGCTCATGCCTCAAACCTAGAAGTTGCCTTTCATTTATTGTCTTCCTCACTCTATTTATCCAAACCATCAGGCAGGTCTCTGAAAATACATCTCAAACCTGGCTCCTTCCCAGCATTTTCTGTCACTCCTCTAGTCTAAGCTACTTACTTCTCATCACAACCAGTAGATTGATAAACTTTTTCTGATGAAGTCCAGATAATAAATTTAGGCTTTGTGGGCCATATAGTCTCTGTTGGAAAACTTAATCCCATTGCTATAGAATGAAATTAGCCATGGATGATATATAAACAAATGGCTAGGTTCCAACAAGACTTCATTTATAGACAATGGAATTTAGAATTTTTATAATTTTCATGCACCATAAAATATTTTTTTCTTTTTTCTTTTCAGTGCTGAGGATCAAACCCAGGCCTCATGCATGATAGGAAAGAGCTCTACCATTGAGCTGCACTTCCAGCCCTACTTTTTAAATTTAGAGACAGTGTCTCCCTGAATTGCTGAAACTGGCCTTGAACTTGCAATCTTCCTGCCTTAGCCTCCTGAGTTTCTGGGATTACAGGCATGTGCCACCCCAGCTGGCTTCTAGCCCTAGCTTTGGTATGTTTCAAAAATTTAAAAATAGGGCTGGGGATGTAACTCAATAGTTGAACCCTTGTCTAGCATGCACAAGACCCTGGGTTCTATCCCTAGCATCTCCTTCCTTGAAAAAAAAAAAAAAAAAAAGTAAAAATAACTTATAGCTCATAGATTGTACAAAAACAAACAACAGGCAAGATTTGGTTCATGGACCAGTTTGCTTACCCTTGATCTAGACTATTAAAATAGTCGCCCAACCAGTCTCTTTGCTTCAGTTCTTTCCTCCTGTATTCTGTTCTCCACACAATGCAGATTTTCTTGAAAGGGGAGGGAATGATGTCATTCTTCTGCTTATCCTTGCCTACTTTTCCATCTTATTTAAAATCCAACCTCTTCACCATGACCTATTGAGTGGGGGCTCATCCTTCTCCTGCAAGTCTGTAATCTCTTAATTCCTTTTGTTTCCTCACTGCTCTTTGTCTTCTTATGGTGCAGCAACATACTTTCCTTTCTACCTCTGGGCATTTACACCCGCTGATCCTTCCGCTGGAGCACTTGACAATGTTGGCCGCTTTTCATCCTTCAGGTTTCATCTGACTGGTCACGCCTGAGAGGAGGCCTCTTCAACCACCCAATCTAAAATTGCTATTCCTTTCCCTGCCTCAGTGATTCTGTTTCTTCATGGAATGTCTCGATCTATAAAGTTCTTGTTCATTGTTTATTTATGTATTTTTTGGTACTAGGGATTGAATACAGGGGTGCTCTACCATTGAGGTGCATCCCCAGTTCTTTTTATTTTTTATTTTGAGATAGGGCCTCAATAAGTTGCTGAGGCTGACCTCAAACTTGTGATCCTCCTGCCTCAGTTTCCTGAGTTTCTGGGATTATAGGCATGTGCCACCACACACAGTTTGTTTGTTACTCTTTTAGACTGTGAATTCCATGTCTGTTCTGTGCCTCTCACATTTTGCACACAAGATAGATACAGATCCCAATAAACATCTTGGGTGAAGGAATGAATTATCAGCAATGTTTAAATTTAGGTATTAACTTGATTGAATTAAGGAATACCTAGGTAGCTGGTAAAGCATTATTATTATTATTATTATGTACTAGAGATTGAACTCAGGGGTACTCGTCCACTGAATCACATCCCCAGCCCTCTTTTGTGTTTTATTTGGAAAGGGTCTCACTGAGTTGCTTAGTGCCTCGCTGTTGCTGAGGCTGGCTTTCAACTTGCGTTTCTCCTTTCTCAGCTTCCCCAAATGCTGGGATTACAGGAGTGTGCCACAACGACCGGCAAGGTAAAGCATTATTTTAGGGTGTGTTTGTGAGGGTATTTCTTTTTTGGTACTGGGGATTGAACCCAAGGGCGCTTAACCACTGAGCCACATCCCCAGCTCTTTTTACATTTTATTTTATTAATATTTTTTTTAAAGTTGTTGAAAGACTTTTATTTATTTATATGTGGTGCTAACAGTTGAACCCAGTGCCTCACACATGCTAGGCAAGTGCTCTACCACTGAGCCACAACCCCAGCCACTACATTTTATTTTGAAACAGGGTCTCACTAGGTTGCTTACAGACTTGCAAAATTGCTGAGACTGGCTTCAAACATGTGATTCTCCTGTCTCAGCCTCCCGAGCTGCTGGGATTACAGGTGTGTGCCATGGCACCTAACCCCCTTGTGAGAGTATTTCCAAAAGAAAATATTTGGCATTTGAATCAATGGACTAAGGAAGATCCATCTTCATCCAATGTGTTTGTGAGAAGGCACCATCTAGTTGACTGAAGGACCTAGGTAGAACAAAAAGGCAGAAGAAAGGCAAATTCTTTCTCTCAGAGGCAGAACACACTTCTGCCCTTGGACATCAGAACTTCAGGTTCTCTGTCCTTTGAACTGCGGGAGTAGGAGCTGCAGATTCCTAGGTTCTCAGGCTTTCAGCCTCAGACCGAGTCACAACATTAGTTTGCCTGGTTATGAGGCCTTCTGACTGGGATTGAGCCACACCACCAGTTTCCTCATTCATCTTGCAGATGGCAGATTATGAGATTTCTCAACCTCCATCATCATGTGAGCCAATTCTCCAAATAAATCCTTACTCATATCCCTATGTATATATCCAATTGGTTCTGTTTCTCTAAAGAACTCTAGTACCTCATCCAATTCAAAGTCCCATGATTTTTGTAGCATCATGTCCTTCTCTGTTGCCTCACAAATCCTGTTTTATAAGTCCTGATCCTCTGTATGACACCTCTAGTTTGACACATTCCTTTCAAATTGAGTTCACAGGTGTACTCATAGCCTCTTAGCCAAGGGCTGACCAGCCCTAACCAGAATATCTATGATTTAAGGGAAAAAAAAAAGTCTCTAGTAAACCATTCTGGCCCCCAGACCCTTTTCTGTCATCCTGGGGCAGGGCAGTACTCTTCTTGTTTGTCTTCTCTCTCTTAAAGCACTCTTCTATGTGGCTTTTGTATACTTCCTTCATTTGCTCAAATTTGAATTCAAGATGCAGCCAATTATTTCAACTTGTGACTGCCTGTACTATGTATGATGTTGTGTAACTATTACCCAAGTCTTAGGTTAAAAAGCAGTGTGCACTTTTTTCCCCCCGAGTACTGAGCGTCACATATGCTAGACAAGCACTCTGCCACTGTACTGTATACTCCCAGTCCTTTTTAAAATTTTATTTTGAGATGGTCTAGGTTGCCATTCTGGCCTTCAACTTGTGATACTCCTGTTTCAGCCTCCCAAGCAGCTGGGATTACAGGCATGCACCATTGTGTACAGCACAATACTCACATTTATTTTATTTTAAAGGTTGACTTTTTTTGTTTTTTAGTACTGGAGATTGAACTCAGGGGTACTCGACCACCGAACCACATTTCCAGCCCTATTTTTTGTGTTTCATGTAGAGACAGGGAGGGACTCACTGAGTTGCTAAGTGCTTTGCCATTGCTGAGGCTGGCTTTGAACTCGCGATTTTCCTGTCTCAGCCTCCCTAAGTGCTGGGATTACAGGTTTGCGCCACTGCGCTCGACCAAAGGTTGACTTTTTTAATCATAGCTTTATATTTATTAATTTGTATGTGGTGCTGAGGATCGAACCCAGTGCCTCACCCGCGCTACACGAGCGCTCTACCACTGAGCCACAACCTCAGCCCACAATACACACATTTAATTGAAGATTATAGTAATGGGAAATAAGGTGTCCACATGTAGGAGAGTTCATTTAATACACAGTATACTGGATGCTACACATTTGTTTGGCAATGTAGACATTTCCCATGAAGTGGGGAGATGATATTCACATTTGTACAGTGACAGACAAAAGTAGATACAAATAATAAAAGTGAGTAGTAAAAGTAGTTGGCACCACAGTTCTATGAAGGGTGGAGCCAGTTCCAAGGGGGAATAAACTAGTATTTGTTCAGTGTCCATTCCATGTTGTTTGTCACATCTTCTCATGTTAATATCCAACAACGCTGAGGTCACTACTCTCCCCAAATTACCACCGAAGAAACAGGCATGGAGGGGTAAAGTGACTTACTTAACTCTGCAGGGCTGGGACTTAAACCCACGTCTGCCTGATTCTGCAGCTCAGGCTTCCACTCTCCACTAACTTGCTTCCTGGGGAACAGGTAAGACTTGGACTGGACATACGTAGGATTGGAGTATGGGTCCAAGCACTTAAATAATTAAGATATGGCTGAACAAAATGAAAGGAAGTTATTTTGGGCAAAGGAATCATTACAAGCAGAAGCTTAGAAATGGATATGAGCCTGGTGTGGTGGGGCAGTCCAGATTACCCTGAATGTGTTTCCAGTTACAACTGACCTTTGCTTGCTGTTTTTTTTAGGTTTTGTTTTCTTATTTTAACTTTTGATATCTCATAAATTTAGTGACAGTAATTTAAAGATGTTATATAACATTTCCGTAACATTGCGCTTTTTTTTTTTTTTTGTGGTACTGGGATTCAAATCTTCTGAGCTACATCCCTTTTTACTTCTGATTTTGAGACAAGGTCTTCCTAGATTCCCCATGCTTTCCTTGAATTTGCCCTTCTCCTGACTTAGCCTCCTGAGTTGCTGGGATTACAGGTGTGTGACATGGCTAACATTGTTTTTTTAAAAAATATTTTTTTGTAGTTGTAGATGAACACAGTATCTTTTTTTCTAAATTTATTTTTATGCGGTGCTGAGGATCGAACCCAGTACCTCACGCATGCAAGGAAAGTGCACTACCACCGAGCTACAATCCCAGCCCTAGCATTATTTTTTTTATACCCTTAACTCTCATAAACATTTTTGTACAGATATTTTAAAACACATCCATGCCTTTGATGATCAATTACTTAACATCGTAGGCATTCTTAACTTCTTTCAGACTGATTCCAGAAGTCTTCACGGCAGGCCAATCTGGAAAGATACTAATGGAGATCCTTTTGAGCAGAATCAGCTCAGCTCTCTGTGGTGTTTGTGTGACCAGCACTGATATTCACATTATCATCTCTCCCACTGGAGATTTAGGACTGCTCAAGGAACTGCAGTCTCCTGCCTCTTTCCTATTTTATCTCATTCCTCTTTTCTGAGCAGTGACCCAGATGCATTCAGCAGCAAGAGGCTTTGCTGGGCTTTGCAGACGTATCTTCCTTCATCTTGGACTTACAGAAAAGGTCATCACCATAGTAGAAAAAATAAGAAGTAAAAGCTGCCTAAAAATAGGGAGTGCATAATGGAAAATTCACATAGTTGATCTTATTCAAAACTGTTAGCAACCAAAATTGCCCAAATTACTCCAGATCCAAGAAGTCTGCTCATTTTTGGCTCTGGCCTCATAACTGCAGTGTACTTCTCTCACCACTAGAGGGCAATCCCGTTTTAAAGCAGATTTCAAAGGCAAGAAATGGTGTTGCAAATAAAAAAATTAAGGTAGGGCCCAAAAGGTCAAAAAACAAAAAAACAAAAAACGTGGAAAATCAAGAAATTTCAGACACTACTCATGGGAGTGTAAGTTGATATTACCATTATGAAAAGAAATTTGGCAGTAATGTTCAAGCTGTGATAAGCAAAGACGTGTCCAGGTCTGATCATTTGACAATGATGGCTGACATTTTGTTCCTGCTCTGTGGCAGGCACTGTTCTAAGTGCTTGCCTCATTTAATTCTCACAATCCTAAGTATTATTATTCCCCCTTGTTATGGTTTAGATTATGTGTCCCACAAAAGCTCATGTGTGAGACAAATCAAGAAAACTGAGGTGAAATGATTGGATTAAGAGAGCTGTAACCTATTCAGTACATTAACCCACTGATAGAGATTAATGGGTAGTAACTGTAGGCAGTTGGGTGTTGCTGGAGGAGGTGGATCCTAGGGGAGTGCCTTTGGGGTTTATATTTTGTCCATGTTGAGTAGATCTCTGCTTCCTGATTGCCATGTCCTGAGCTGCTTTCCTGTGCCATACTTTTCTGCTATGATGTTCTGCCTTACCTCAGGCCCAGAGCAATGGAATCAGCTATGAACTGAGCCTCAAATAAACTTTTATTCCTCTAAAATTTTTCTTCTCAGGTCAGTAAATTAGCTGGCTAAAACACCCTGAATTTACAAATGAAGAAATCAGGCCAGGTAACTTGTCCAAGGTCACACAGCTAGTAACCGGCAAAGCCATGATTCACACCCTGCTTTCCACTATAATTGCATGTGCCTTGTATGTACTGGGACACACATGCAAAGGTGTTCACTGCAGAATTGTCTATAAGTAGAAAAACACTATCAATCTAATAGCCCATTAGTATTAGAATAAAAAATGAGGAAATATTACAGAGCAGCTAAAACTAATGCACTAGATCTAGAAGTGGCCAATCTGGACAGATCTCAGAAAGAAATATTGAGAGCTGTGGGTGCATCTTAGTGGTATAAAGCTTGTCCACTATGTATAAGACCTAGGTCTGATACCCAGCACTGTGTGTGTGTGTGTTGGGGAGGGGAGTCAAAAAACCAAGTAAAAATTAAAAGCACAGAAAGCAGAACTATATTATTCATGGAGACCATACATATAATAAAACTATAAAAGGATACTCTGGAAAGATACATGATACATACCAAATTTGTTTGTCCCAGGGGAGAGGGAAAGGAGATTAGGGAAACAAATACAAGAGCTTTTATGTGTAATGTTTTATTCACTTTCTCTTTCTTTTAAGCAAAAAGGAAGGACTTAAACCTTTATCCAGAAAATCATTTTATGATTACATTTTTTACAAATGCATTACTCAAACCTAAAAACTGTTAGCTTCAAGGTGACATACAAGCTCTTTGCTCAATCATGAGCATTTCCCCAAAGAGATTCTCTCAAGTTCCCTTCTATTTCAGAGGATCAGTAGATTAGATGTCCAGGAACAGCAAATTTCTGCTTAACTTTTAGGCCTCTGGGACTAGAAGCAAAGCTAGTTCTGCTTTTTATTTAGCAAATGTTTTAAGAGTGTTTTTCTTTAGGTACCAGCTCAAAACACCTGAAGTGCTTCTTTGAAAATATAAGTTCCCTCTATTTACTTCACTTTTCTATGTGCACAAGGGACGCAGGGAGATAGGGTAGGTAATAATCAAATGTCTAATTGTTCAGGTGGAAAGCTGCAGTGATTAGAACAAATTACCCCTCTCTAACTCCTTTTAAAGCCAATAGGCAAATTGGTTACCTAGAAACACTGACTTGTGACCAACCCTCTTCCAGTATTTACCAGGGTCAACACATATGAAAAACCACAGGTCATATGTTGACAAGTTTTCCTGGAATTGTAATAGATTTATAGAGGTTAATGTTCTCAGATTATCATGGTCTAATGGCTCTGAGGAACAGACCATGTTTCAAGGGGGGAAAAAGCCATACTTCTATTTTTAAATTGAAATTGTTTTTTTTTTTTATTTTTTTTTTTAAATATATATTTTTAGTCGTAGATGGACACAATGTCTTTATTTTATTGCTTTGTATGTGGTGCTGAGGATCGAACCCAGGGCCTCACGCATGCGAGGCAAGCGCTCTACCACTGAGCTACAATCCCAGCCCTTGAAATTGTTTTTAAGTACCAGTTTAAGGCTTTTGTCAGCTGCTGAATGCATTAAGAGCAAAATTACATCAGAAAAGGGAATGCAGTTACTTTTGAAGCTAACAGATTTTTTTCAAAACTAAAAACAAGGTTATGTCCTGAACTGCTGTGAGGAAGTCTCCTAAAGAGCAATATTTACCTGTTTTAAAAAAATGTTTTAATTATGCTTAATTAGAAAATTTTATTATTGTGTACCTTAGTTTCATTTCACTGAATTTTAATATGCTGTATATCAATTAGGAGAAAAGGTAGTATCCAAAAATTAGTAAGAGTTACATATTAATTCTTGAAAAATTGTGATTCATTCAGAAATTGGCTTTCTCTTCCTTAGTAGTGATAACTTTTTTTTTTTTTTTTTAAATAAAGAAATTGAATCTCATTATGTTGTCCAGGCCAATCCTGCATTCCTAGGCTCCGGTGACCCTCCTGCATCAGTCTCCTGAGTAGCTGGTACATACCACCATACCTAGGGCAATGACTTTTTTTTTTTTTGATGGTACCAGAGATCAAACCTAGGAGCACTTTATCATGGATAGATTTATGGTTCTTTTTTATTTTTATTTTCAGACAGGGTCTTGCTAAATTGCGGAGACTGGCCTTGAATTTGAGATCCTCCTGCTTCAGCTTCCTAATCACTGGAATTACACGTGTGTGCCACCACACCCAGCTTGTTAGTTCAACTTTTAGCAGTCTCACTTGATTTTTAACTTTGGAAATTACTGGCTACAGGAATATATACAGTATGGGACTCCCCCCCCTCCCCCCCCATGAATACAGAATTGTATAGATCAAGTATATAAAGGTCTCCTGCAACCCTCCTCTCTCCTACCTGTACTATATTTTCTACCAGGTGACTATGGTTGACAGCTTGCTGAGAACACCTTCTTCTATGCATTTATGTAAAACCAAATCAGCTACTGGGTTGGTGGCAAAACTGAATTTAAAAACAAAGTTCAAGCCGGGTGCCTGTTACATGCCTGTATCCCTAGCAACTCAGGAGGCTGAGGCAGAAGGTTCACAAGTTCAAGGACAGCCTCAGCAACTTAATGAGAACCCGTCTCAAAACACAAAAAGGGCTGGGGTTGTGGCTCAGTGGTAAAGCACCTTTGGGTTTAATCCCTAGAACCAAAAAAACCCCCCAAAACTACAAAAGTCCTGGGAATGTAGCTCAGTGGTAGAGCACATGCCTAGCATATACAAGGCCCTGGGTTTGATCCCCCCAGCACCACAAAAAGTAAATAAAATTAAATTCTGAAAAAGTCCAAACAATTTCCAGGTTTATGAAGTTATCCTATAAATACATTTATATCAAGACAAAACCAAAGGCCCCATTACTCCTGTCTTGAATTTTATTTCTTACAATGACTAATGAAAGTGATTATAGCAGCCTACTATTTTAAGTCAGCAACTATAACTTAAATGCTACCAGACTCACAGAAGACCTTCTCCCAGGGCAATAACGGGCATTTATTTAATTTTCTCAAACCCAAGAACAACTAATTGTTTTTATTACCTATCAAACACAGTAAAAAAATTAATGGATTTTGTTAGTGTTCCTGTAGCTACAAAGTTCTGAATGGATAAATTTTTTATGTACAGCATCAGCTGATACCAGAAGCAGTTACTAAAACACTTATAATCATAATTTCCACAAGTCTGGCTACTTCTGGGAGTTATCTGGTATGCCATGGGATACTGCCAATGATATGGTAAATGTGCTCCACCTTTCTAGATAGCAATGTTTACTACAGGTTAAATAATCACATATGTATGCAGTTAGGGTTCAATGTAAGCTTTTCCCCCTAACTCAAATACACAGAGAACCCCCAATATATAAAAACAAGTTTTAGGAAATTGCATTGGCAATGTGACTAGCTGATGTATATCCTCATTCTACACACATGCTGGGGAAATTACAGGCTACAGGAATATATGCAGCATGGGGTGGGGGCGAGGAGAACACACATCAATACAGAATTGTACTGAATAAGTATAAAGGTCTCCCTCAACCTTTACAACCCCTGGGGGTATGTGGCCCCTTCTCTCCCTGTGAACCCTGGGGAAATGCTTGGCACATCAAGCCTCACTGCTTCCAATCTCAATTCAAAGACTGGGCATTGTACCAGGGACACAATAAGTTCTACAAATGTGATTACCAATCTTGGTTGCCCTCTTTTCAGGTAAATAATAGAGGTAGCAGAGTTGGTATTTCACATGCTAATGTCTAGCTCTTTAAATCTAGATTTTTTTGGCTTTTCAGTAACAATACATTTTCAACAAATTAATATTTCTTCTTGTGTTAATATAGCTCTTAAGAGTCAGTGATACCTCCACTTTTAGAACACAGTGAACAGCAATAATTTGTCTAAACGAGAAAGTACTCAATGTTCCCAAAAGGTATACTGTCCTGTTTTATTTCTTTTCCAGTACTGGGGATTGAACCCAGTGGCACTCTACCACTGAGTTACACTCCCAGCTCTTATTTTTTATGTGGAAACGAGATTTCACTACGTTATCCAGGCTATCTTTGAACTTGTGATCCTCCTGCCTCTGCCTCCCAAATAGATAGGATTATAGGCCTGCACCACTATACCCAGCTCTAATCTATATTTTGAATATGCTGGTTCTTTTTCTTTTCTGTATATTCTTCTAGCCGAAGAAGCCACTTGGTCCAGTACTGGGAACAGAGCTCTGCATCCATGAAATGTGGGTGGGCAGGGGATCCATCTTTGTAGGCCACCACAATTAAGCCACACTGAACCTAGAAAGAAACACAGGGGGTAATACCAGTATTTCTATATTAGGTCCAGAACTTAGATTTATTTTCTTCTTACTCCGGGGCAAACTCAGTCAGTAGCAAGCACAATAATCCTTCTAATTCAATTTCTAAGGTGGGTTGATCAAAGACTGCACGAGGACACATGGAACAGAAAGATGACAGATAAAACACTGAAGAATGGACTGTGATCATTAAATAACTATTTTAAAAATGCCCAGAGTGAAAAGAAAAACAGTGATATTTAGGTGAGACACGGATAAGAAAGAGTCAGCAATGGGATAAAAATAGGGTAAAAACCAAAAACAGTGAAGCAGCTGTAAATAAGCACTGAGCAAAGCTTTAAGTAAGTGGAGGTTCAGTGCCCTAACCTGAAAACTGTAGTTGGCATCATGGTTTATGGCACCCACATACGCCACAACTTGTAGAGGGTTGTCATATGTATTTCGGATAAAAGGTTTTGGTTTCTCTGATGTCTTCCAATCAATCACACACAACTTGCCCCTAAGGAGAAACCAAAGGAAGTCTTTATAGGTTAATAGTTCAAACTGAAAGGCTCTACTAGGTTAACTATTCTGTACAGTTTACTACTGCTCACCCAATGATTGTTTCTATTCACCACTTTCCAAAACTGGTTTCACTTCTTAGGAGTAGGCATGATATAGTTTGGCATATGGCTCAGTGAAGAGCACTTTCCTAAGGTGCAAGAAGTCTTGGTTGGATCCTCAGCAATGCAAATAAGAACTTCAGATGTGAACTACATGGGCAAACTGGGAAAAATCTTTTCTGCAGTTTAAGTTTCTAAACTTTCTGGTAATTCCTTGAACTTCTTTTACAGTTGACAGGTGAATTAATATTACATTTATCATTATCTTGGTTGATTTTGCTTCAAATATTTATCAGAATGAAACACAATATGTCAATAGTAAAAGTCCCCATTATGAAAGATTATGTATCATATTACATATTATAAAGATTATGTATTATGTATTGAATATTCTCCTGCTCAAAAACCAAAGGTGGGGTTCAAATTCATTAACAACCAATAGGCACTGATTATACAGAGACAAACAAATAAGGAAACCTCCTAAAAGTTTACACACAAGGAAGTGGGTCTGGGATATTAGGAAAATAAAAATTTCCTGCCATTTTTTTTTAAGGGAGATGTCAAAAAACCAGTATACTCCTCAATCCCCCAATCCAGTTGGGGGTCTTTTTTTTGGTATTGGGGATTGAACCCAGGTACACTTCACCACTGGGCCACATCCCCAGTCCTTTTTATTTTATTTTTAAAATGTTTATTGTTTAGTTGTAGGTGGACAAAATATCTTTATTTTATTTTTATGTGTGCTGAGGATCGAACCCAGTGCCTCACGCGTGCTAGGTGAGCATGCTACCACTGCGCCATAACCTCAGCCCCCAGTCCTTTTTATTTTTTGAGGCAGGGTTTTGATAAATTGTGTAAGGCCTTGCGAAACTGCTAAGGCTGGCCTAAAACTTGCTATACTTCTTCCTGCCTCAGCCTCCCAAGTCACTGGGATTATAAGCATGCACCATTGTGCTCAGCCTGGTGGACTCTTATACTTGACAATTATAGATATCAAAAGGATTGTAGTAGAGAGATAACTTGTGACTCTCAGTAGGCTCTATCTGTTCAATCTGTCTTTTAAGAATTCAATTCACTATTAGAAGTTTGGCTGGGTGCAGTGGCATAAGTGTAATTCCAGCAACTTGGTAGGCTGAGGCAGGAGGATTGCAAGTTCAAGTTCAGCCTCAGCAACTTAGCAGGACCCTGTCTCAAAATAAAAAATTAAAAGGTTTGGGGACGTGGCTCAGTAGTTAAATGCCCCTAGGTTTAATCCTCAATACCAAAATAAGTAAATAAAAATAAAATCAGCAGTTTCTACAGTAATTTTGTACAAATTATGTATGTTACTTACATGTCACTATAGCATTAGAGTTATAACTTATGCAGGGCATATACAAATAGAGCAGCTCTTTCTTCTTTCTTTCTCTCTCTCTCTCTTTCTTTCTTTCTTTTTGGTAGCAGGGTGCTCAACCACTGAGCTACATCCCCAACCTGCCCCTTTTTAAAATATTGTTTTAGTTGTAGATGGACACACTATTTATTTATTCTATGTGGTGCTGAGGATCGAACCCAGTACCTCACATGTGCAAGGCAAGTGCTCTACCACTGAGCCACAACCTTAGCCCCCCCAACCTTTTTTACATTTTATTTTGAGACATGGTCTCACTAGGTTACTTACAACCTTGCCAAATTGCTGAGGCTATGTAAACCTAGCGACCTGGTAGGCTGAGGCGAGAGGATCACAAATTTGAGGCCAGCCTCGCCAACTTGGCAAGGCCCTAAGCAATTTAAGACCCTGTCTCAAAACAGAAAGGGCTGGGAATGTAGCTCAGTGGCTGGGTGCCCCTGGGTCCAAGCTCCAGTAAAAAAAAAAGTCAAATAGACTAATACTTGTTGAATTGACCAAGAAGAAGAGGCAGCTAGGAATAGTCTAGAGCAAGAAAGATGGGCAAAAAATATGTGACCAGAGCAGCACATGTGAGTCCACAAGTATACCTCCCCCTGAGATGCCTGGTCCCTTCAGCCTCTATATCTGCAGTATGCCCAAATTTGTCATTGTCTTCTTAGTTATCTGCCCACTCCTTTCTTTTTTTAAGACAAAGACTCACCATGTTGCCCAAGCTGTTCTTGAACTCCTGGGTTCAAGTGATCTTCCTACCTCAGCCTCCCTGATTCTTGGACTATAGCTGGGCCACCACACCATAAATTTGTCTTTTAAAATGTCTAGGTTCTAAAGTTTGACAGGACCATGCATGTGTGCAATCCCAGCCACTAGAAAGACTAAGGCAGGGGGCATTGTAAGTTTGAGGCCAGCCTCTGCAACTTAGACCCTATCTTTTTTTTTTTTTTAATATTTTTTTAGTTGTTGATGGATCTTTATTTTATTATTTATATGTGGTGCTGAGGATCGAACCCAGTGCCTCACGCATGGTAGGCAAGCGCTCTACCACTGAGCTACCGCCCCAGCCCTAGACCCTATCTTAAAATAAAAATAAAAAGGGTTTGGGGTGCGGCCCAGTAGTAGAGGTTCTCTGAGTTCCATTCCCAGTACCCCTCCTCCCCACAAAATGTCTAGGTTCTCTTCTAATTTTTAAAAAATACCCAAACATAAAATTCTGTACACATAGGAGAAATTCAGTAAGTTCAGTGAATATATGAACCTCTCCCTCATTTATGCAAGAATTTATGGCAAATATTTATTGAGTTGTATTCTGCCATACATAATACCAGATCCTGGAGCTATAATGGTGAAAAAAAATTGCTGAGGCTGGCTTTGAACCTGCCATCTTCCTGCTGAGCTGCTGAGATTATAGGCATATGCCACCTCACCCGGCCAGAGCAGGACTTTCTAAAATAAAATAAAATGTTAGATGCTTGTAATCCTAGCAACTCAGAGGTGAGGAGGGAGAATAGGAAGTTCAAGGCCAGCCTCAGCAACTTATGAGCAAGACTCTGTTTCAAATAAAAAATAAAAAAAGATTGGGGATATAGCTCAGCAGTAAAGTGCCCCTTGGGTTCAGTTCCTGGTACCATTAGATAAATAAATAAGTACTAAAATAAATAAAATGCAAGCCACAAATGTCATTTTAAAATTTTCTAGTAGCTATGACAAAAAAAGAAATAATTGGTATTTAGTATTTTATTTAACCCCAAATACCAAAATGTTATCATTTCAACATATAATCAATATGAAAATGTTACTACAGGGTATTTTGTTTTGTTGTTGTTATAAAGCACTGAAAACTAGTTTATATATAGTCACAGCACACCTGTTTGTACTGTCCACTTTCAAATGTTCAATAGCCATTTGTGGCTAGTGACTATTCAGTACAAGTCTAGAGCTAATTTTACTGCCTATTTATTTACTTATTTACTTTATTTATTTATTGAGATTGAACTCAGGGGTACTCGACCACTGAGCCACATCCCCAGCCCTATTTTTTGTGTTTTATGTAAAGACAGGGTCTCACTGAGTCGCTTCGCGCCTTGCCATTGCTTAGGCTGGCTTTGAACTCACAATTCTCCTGTCTCAGCCTCCAAAGTTTTGGGATTACAGTTGTGCGCCACTGCACTTGGTTTATAATTTTTAATTGTCTTTATAATTGCCAAATTTGAGAATCTACCTAAATGAGAAGAGGGCCCCACTAACTCCAAGAGACTGCTCTTTCTAGTTTCCACTTGAATAAATCAAAATGCCTCAAAAACAAAACAAAACAAGCTGTGCGTGGTGGTGCACGCCTGTAATCCCAGCACTTTGGAAGACTGAGACAGGAGAATTGCCAGTTCAAAGCCAGCCTCAGCAATGGTGAGGCGCTAAGCAACTCAGTGAGACCCTGTCTCTACATAAAAACATAAAAAAGCTGGCTAGGGATGTGGCTCAGTGGTTGAGTACCCCTGAATTCAATCCTCCATATCAAAAAACAAAAAAAACAAAAAAAACCAACCCTAAAAAAACTTCAGGCTTAGAAAGTTTCAGATTTTAGAGTATTTCATATTTCAGATGAGAGATGCTCAACCTGTAATGTGAAATATCTTAGTATGTATCAAAAACTGTAAAACACTGATGAAAGAAACAAGATGACACAAATAAAATGTAAGATATCCCATGTTCATGGATAAACAAAATATTGTTAAAATGTCCTTACTACCTAAAGCAACATACAGATTCAATGCAATCCCTAACAAAATTCCAATGTCATGTTTCATAGAAATAGAAAAAATAATCCTAAAATATTAATTTGGACCCTCAATAGCCAAAGCAATTGAGCAAAAAAGAACAAAGCCAGAGGTATCACACTTTTTTGGGGGGAGGAGGATACCAGGGATTGAACCTAGGAGCCTTAACCACTGAGCCATATCCCCAGACCCATTTTTCATGTTTTATTTTGAGACAGGGTCTGGGTAAATCCTTAGGGCCTTGCTAAGTTTCCAAGGTTGGTCTTGAACTCGTAATCCTCCTGCCTCAGCCTCCCAAATTGCCCAAATTACAGTCATGTTCCATATCACACTTTTTGATTTCAAATTAAAAGTTATATGCTGGGCATGGTGGCTCACACCTGTAATCCCAAAGACTCAGGAATTGGAGGCAGGAGGATCTCAAGTTCAAGGCCAGCCTCGGGAACTTAGTGAGACCCTGTCTGAAAATAAAAAAAAATAAAAAGGGCCAGGGATATAGCTCAGTGGTAATGTACCCTTGGGTTTAATCCCTAGTAACAAATAAACAAATAAATCAAGTTATAGTAACCAAAACAGCATGGTACCAGCATAAAAAGAGACACATAGAACAATGGCAAAGGACAGAGCCAGAAATAAACCCATGCATTTCACAATTGATTTGAAAAAGCTGCCAAGAACACAATAGGGAAAGGACAGTATCTTCAATAAATGTTTGAAAAACTGGACATCCACTTGCAGAAAAATGGAACTGCATCCTTATCTCACACCAAGTACAACAACTAACTAAAAATTAAACATCTAATCATAAGACCTGAAACTGTAAAACAGAAGAAAATAGGAGTTAAGTTCTACAACATCAGTCTGGGCAATGATTTTTTGAATAGAACCCCAAAATCACAAGTAACAAAAGCAAAATTGACAAATGGGATTATATCAAATTAAAAAGCTTCTGCACAGTAAAGGAAACATTAGAGTGAAGAGACAAACCACAGAATGGGAGAAAATATTTATAAACCATACATGTGACAAGGGGCTATTATCCAAAATATATAAGGAATTCAACTCAATAACAAGAAAACAAATAACTATTTTAAAAATGGGCAAAGAAGCCAGGCATGGTGGTGCATGCCTATTATCCTAGTGACTTAGGATGAGGCAGGAAGATCACAAGTTTAGGGCCACTCTCAGCAATTTATTGAGACTCTGTCTCAAAAGAAAAATATAATGGACTGGGAATGTAGCTCGGTGGTATAGCACCCCTGATAAAATCTTAGTACTACTCTCTTCATTTTTTTTTTTCCTTATGTGTGGTGGTACTGGAGGTTGAACCCAGGGCCTGATGCATGTATGCTAAATATGTACAACATCACTGACACACATCTCCAGCCCTTTTTTTTTTTAAAGTTAAATTTTAACTTGAGCTTCAAGGGTTATATACACATACATATACCTGGCCCCCTCCTCATCCTGTTATTATTGCTCACTTGCTTTATTTGGAATAAAGGTGCCTGCAGGTTATAGCTACTCTTGGAATCTGGACTAACTGGGAAAAACAGTAACAGCAGCAATTTTAAAACTGCAGGAAGCTTTAGTAAGTTTAGAGTTCCTATCCATGTCAGCAACTCAACAGGAGGAGACTTGATTTTCAGGATCAATAGGTCATAGTACCATGTTTAGGAAAACAGGAAAAAAAGAAAAAAATTGAGAAAAAAGGAAATACAAGAATCAAATTGGGTCTTACAGCTGGTATCTTGTTTGGGGAGAGGAGAAAAAGGACAGGTTGTAAGACACCATGCTGGGGATACTGAAAACTAGACTTTTTTCCAGCAGTTTGATTATAAAACACTGATTATCAAGGACTATGCAGCTTTCCCCCTGTATCTGTTCTACCTCTTGTCTTGCACCAAATTCTTTCACCTATAAGTTTGACTTTAAAGAGGCAGATGCCACAATACCTACAGGCACCCCCTGAAGCAGGGATAATGAAGAAAAAAGTAAACTGGGTGCACGCCTAAAATCCCAGTGAGTTGGGAGCCTGAGGAAGGATGGCACGTTTGAGGCCAGCCTGGGCAACTTAGCAAGACTGGCTCAAAATAAAAATGAGCTGGGGTTGTAGTTCAGCAGTAAAGTGCCCCTGGGTTCAATCCCCAGTACCAAAAAATAAAAATAAAAAAACAGGAAAAAAGTATCTCTTGACAGGCACCATCTGTCCTACCTGACATTCATTCACCACCACACTGTGACGAAAACAACTTCATACTTACTGATACTCAGCCACACAGTCCAGCAGACCTACATACTTTAAGGTCTCATGCTGAACAGCGCTTTCAAGAGCTCGCACTCCACTGATATCTTTCAGAATACGTTGGATGCTTTCGATGTAGCCATATTTGAGATCTTTCTCTCTCTCTTTTATGTTCCCCTGGGGTGAAAGTATGCTTTCCAAGGCTTCATGGAACTGTTTCCCTTGTAAAAAGATGTCTGAAAGAAAAATTAAAAAAAACAAAAACAAACCACAAACAAAAACAAAGCTAATACTAAAAACCAATGCTCTAAACAACTCTGAATAGTAAAACTAAAAGTCCCATGAAAGTTGCCAGGCACAGTGGCACATGCCTGTAATGCCAGCAACTAGGGGAGGAGGGCTGAGGCAGGAGGATGACAAACTGGAGGTTAGCCTCAGTAACTTGGACCCTGTCTCAAAATAAAAAATAACAATGACTGGGAATGTAGCTCAGTGGTAAAGCACCCATGGTATTGGTTAAATCTCCAGTATCAAAACCCAAACCCAAACAAAACAAAACAAAAAACCCCACAAAAATGAAACACCTAGTACCAAAAAGAAGGGGGGGCAACCCCTAAGACACCAAATTTCAGCTTCTGATGGACTCTAAGAACATACTTTCAAAAACCAAAGGGATCAGAATTGTTTAGAAATGAAATGCATTAAAAAGAAATATTCATCTGTGTGTGGTGGTACACACCTGTAATTCCAGCACTTTGGGAGGCTGAGACAGGAGAATCATGTTCAAAGCCAGCCTCAGCAACAGCAAGGCACTAAGCAACTCAGTGAGACCCTGTCTCTACATAAAAAACACAAAATAGGGCTGAGGATATGGCTCAGTGGTTGAGTACCCCTGAGTTCAATGCCCAGTACCAAAAAAAAAAAAAAAAAAAAAAAAAATATTTCTAGTAGAATTAAGCCAAAACTAGAATTGAAGATCTGGGAGGGCTACAGGACCACATCTAGTTTATGATACTGTGTATTTAAGTATCTAATTTAATAGGCTAACTGGTTGTGATCAAAACCATTAGAAATTTAGGGCACTGTGCTTGTTTATTTCTTTTTACAACCAAAACTTAAGACAGGAAGATTAAAAATATGTGGATATTGTGGAATTTGGAGAGGGAGGCAAGAGGAGTATGTGGCAGTCTTCTCCTGCACTTATGTTTTTGGTATTGACTGGGGATTCAATCCAGGGTTGCTTAACCACTGAGCCATATCCTCAGCTCTTTTTATATTCAATTTAGAGACAAGGTCTCATTGAGTTGCTTAGGGCCTCGCTAAATTGCTGAGGCTGGCTTTGAACTCACAATTCTCCTGCTTCAGCCTCCTCAGCCACTGGGATTACAGGTATTTGCCACCAAGCCCAGCTCCTGCACTTATGTTTTAGTGTTGCAACAGTCTGAGACAGTTGCTGTGTCCTGAAATTTTTTCCCTCAAATGCTTCTAAGTTAAGGTATAAATTTAATAAATCCAAGAAATACTATATATTCACTTGAATATTGGTAAGGGAAAGAGAGAAATAAAGAGGGGCCACTGTTAGGCTAAAGAATGGCCTTGTTACTTTCAAAACATTAGTTTTCAAACAACAACTTAGCAAGCTAAGGAACATTGCCCCTATTTAATGAATGAGGCTCCACCAGCCTAGGCAATGCTGTTAATTTGCCAAAAAGCAACAAGCTGCATCAGCACCCCGGCACCAGAATCTGTTCTTTCCAGTTCACCACAAGCAAAGAAAGGAAGTTTAAACTCAGAGAACATCATTCAGATACAGACAAAAATTAGTAGGAAATAACACATGCTTGGAGACAGACCCATAGAAAAGGAAGAAAACAATCTCATCCAACAGGTAATATTAAACCATGTTTGTCGAGTTTGTTTGTTTGTTTTGCACTACTGGAGATTGAACCTAGGGTTTCACACATGCTAGGCAAGTGTTCTATTACTAAGCTACATCCCCAGCCCTTGTCAAGTATTTTCATGAAGACTTTGAAAGGTCAGTTCTATTACTGGCAAAAAATGGAATTGCTTCTAGGAAATTACTTGGAGAATTAAATAGAATTCAACTTAATAACTAAATTATTCTATTCTACATACTTGACTCAATTTGGATTATTAGCACATGGAAGGCCTACAAGAAATTTAAGACTAATGGAATTAAAACCTAAAAAAGAGAGATAGTCTACAGATTAGCTTAATGAATCAGAAGACAAACATGTCAAAAACAGGAAGAAGGCTAGGGGTGTAGCTCAGTGATAGAGCGCTTGCTCAGCATATGTGAAGTCCCTGGTTTGATCCCCAGCAAAACATCTGCGTGTGCACACACAAAAAAGTTGCTTCATCTCCTGCCATGCAAATAGGAAATTCATTCCTTGCTGCAGACCTAACCTGTGGCTAGATTCTTCACATATATGTGACCTCAAACAAGGAAATCTAGACTTCAGGATTCCTTGGAGTATGCTTAGGACATTAAATATGACTCAATTTATAAATCTGGGCTGGGGATATAGCTTAGTGGTAGAGTATCTGTTCAGCAGGCCTGGCACCAGGAATTCAATCCCTGGTACCAGGAAAAAAAATAAATAAAAATGATTCAAGAATAGATTTATTACAGGTAGCATCAAGTCAGAGTATTCATTTAATAAAGGAATTCAAGTGAAATGTTTTCAAATCTCAGTACAAGTGCATTTTTTTTGCAGTTTCACCTGACTCATTTGTTTATTCTTTTTAAAAAATTTTTTTATTTTTTTATTTTTTTATTTTTTTTGGTACTGGGGATTGAACTCAGGGGTACTCGACCACTGAGCCACATCCCCAGCCCTATTTTGTGTTTTATGTAGAGACAGGGTCTCACTGAGTTGCTTAGCGCCTCGCCATTGCTGAGGCTGGCCTTGAACTCGCGATTCTCCTGTCTCAGCCTCCCTAAGTGCTGGGATTACAAGCGTGAGCCACCGCGCC
>PVHX01025478.1:0-22305 GCA_004024805.1 Geosciurus inauris | reverse complement strand
TCTGGAGACATGCCGGTCTCTCCCTGTTCTCCCATTGAGAGACAGGAGACAATTTACTGGCCCCTGAGATGGAGACATACTGGTTTCCCTGTTCTCTCCTTGAGAAGATAAAGGGACCTGCCGGGTTTTCCTGTTCCCCCTTCTGAGAGATCAGAAAACTGCCTGTCTCTGTTCCCAAAAAACAAACATGCCTTTCACACAATCAGGGGGTGCTGGCTATGGAAGTCAGGACTAAACTCGCCCTTATGGGCCAGGATTCTAGCCTATAAAAAGTAACATTCAAGGGGGAGTTGCTGCTGCTCTCTCTTTCTCTGTGCAGAGCAGCTTGTAAGAACTCTGACAAATAAACCCACTTCTCATCCCAGGTATGTGTGTGATTGGTCTTGTGCCACTTTTCTTTCAAACATGATATTTAATTGCCATCAAATAATCTGTCCTGTGGATTTCTACAGTTCACCACATGGGCCTCTCTTCCTGAGGATCCAGATTTCTCCTAATTTTGCTCTCAGAAGTTATCTTGCTAACATCCTGAGGCACCAATATTTTCTGATAATATATTACCAGAGGTAGAATTGCTGGGTCAGAAAAGGTACTTCGAGTAGGGCACAGTGGCATGTGCCTGTAATCCCAGCAGCTCCGAAGGCTGAGGCAGGAGGATCACAAGTTCAAAGCCAGTCTCAGCTGGGCACAGTGGCACAAGCCTGTAATCCCAGCACTTAGGGAGGCTGAGACAGGAGAATTCCGAGTTCAAAGCCAGCCTCAGCAATGGCGAGGCGCTAAGCAACTCAGTGAGACCCTGTCTCTACATAAAACACAAAATAGGGCTGGGGATGTGGCTCAGTGGTCGAGTGCCCCTGAGTTCAATCCCCAGTACCAAAAAAAAAAAAAAAAAAAAAAGCCAGTCTTAGCAACTTAGTGAGGCCCTAAGCAACTTAGCCAGACTCTGTTTCAAAATAAAACAGATAAAACAGATGTGGGGATGTGGTTCAGTGGTTAAGGGCCCCTGAGTTCAATACTTGGTACCAAAATTTAAAAAAAAAATGCACTTGATACCCATAAGTTGCTCTCCAAAATTAGTGTATTAGTTTACACTGTCCCAGAAGAATGTGAGCAGATCTGTATTTTTCTATGTCTCATCAATAATTAGCTTTGTCATTTGAAAAAGCCTTTGTTGACTGGGTGAGCTTAGGGGTGGAACACTTGTCTAGCAGGCTTGAGGCTCTGGGTTTCATCCCCAGCACTGGGAAAAAAAGTGATCTTAGTTGCTTTAATAGATTAAAAAATGGTGACTTGTTTTAATTCACTTTTCTTTTTTATTTTTTACTAGCCAGGGGAGGCTAAACCATTAAACCATTTTTAAGTTTTGGGGGCTTATGCAGCCCTTATTTTGTGAATTATCTTCTTGTATTCTTAGACCCTTTTTCTATTGAAGTATCTTTTTCTAATCAATATGTAAGAATTAATCATACCTGGTTTTTTTTCTTTGTTATTTTGGTGATTTTTTTTCACACGACAATTTTCGGTACTTATGCAAAATTGTTTATATTTGACCTTTTTACTCTGTTTTTCTATTTATGTGTCCATTATGGTTTGTATCTTAAATGTTTTCCAGAAGCTCAGATATTGGAGGTGTGGTCTTGATGCAGCGGTACTCAGGTGAGGCGTTGGGAGGTGACTGGATCAGAGGCCTCTGGCCTCCTTAGTGGAGTCACACATTTACAGATCAACTCAAAGAGCTACTGGGAGGAAGTAGGTCCCTGGGGGCTTGCCCTAGAAGGGCAGGTGTTGTCCCCAGTCTCTTCCTATCTCTCTCTCCCTGGCCGCTGTGAGGTGAGCATCTCTGCACTACCCCCGGCTCCACCAGAGGGACAGGGTCAAGCGACCAGGACTGACACCTCTGTAACTGTGCCCAAATGAGCTTTCCTTCTTGACAGGAAGCCACCGAACACCATGCCTGAACAGGCTGTTCTTGCTAACTATCATGTGTGTCATCACTGTGTTTTTCTTAGATGTTTCTGGGAGTTCACTTTTTAAAATACACTTCTCCATCTAGAATATAGTCTGGTACATGTGGAGTGCTTTATAGATCTATATATGTTTAAGTCAGTTTTTCCAACTCCATTTATGAAATTACCTGTCAGTTCATCTTTGATTTGATATTTTAATTTTATATTCAAAGTTCATACTGGCATATATGTGTATGTATATAAATATACATATTTATATATAAACATCTCCTATTACATATATGCATGTCTCAGTATGTATATACTGACATATATATACACTGTATACATATAAACTGATATATAAATATCACAGTATATATATAAATGTATGCATATATATGTGTGTACACACACACACATATTCAATATACCAGTTTTGAAATTTTCTATTATGTTCTAAAGAGCTATCTCTTCAGGCAACAATATCACAATTTTAATGCTTGTACATTTATGATTTGATTTAAAATCTGAGTGTGTTTAGCCGTATAATTGTTAATGTTTAAGCAATTTTTATGTCCAATAATAATATAACCAATACTTTTTATCTTGGATATAAAAATGTCCATTTCTATATCAAAAATTTTGTCCATGTTTTTGCAGTTTAAATATACTTTGTAGCCCTTTTATTCTGAAATGAAATACATAGATAATATCAGCTAGTCACACACAATATATTGCCCAAATTTTAATAGAAAATGTAAATGAAAGGAAGTTGTGTGTAATCAGGTAGGTAGTGGGCAGGTCAATGTGTGTGGGCACAGCTCTGTTACATCTGATGATGCAAGAAAGAGTCCGTTGCTCACATCCATGTAAGGCTGACTTTAAGACAGTACAGTATTCGACTGAAAATTCTTGATGCTTTTTAAAAAAATCTAAATGATTTGAAATAAGGGCTTTAGAAATATATCCATATATTCATAGATTTACATCCAGTTCCCAGGAATCTGACAACTGCACAGACTGACTGAAGGACCACGAGTGACATTGCTACCAGCGACTGGATTTTCTGAAATGTTGAATAGCTCTCAGTGAAGTTCAAACAAACTCAATCACAATCTCTCCCTGACTTGCAGTATGATTGCATTCCTGAAAATTCTGTCTATATTAAAACCAGGCAAACAGTGCATATCACATGCAAAACGTGGTTAAGTTCTAGGCTTAGATAATGATGAGGTTTTTGCTTATGTCAAGGGACCTTTAAAATGTGTATAGGATGACTTTCAGTTGTGCAGTATTATGTATGTCTTTCAGGGGTGTCAGGCATGCCCAGCCCCTCCACACTAAATCCCACCAGCACCCTTCAATCACCTTGACTTTTCAAAGCACATTGTGAAATTCCACAAGTTCCCTCTAGGGGGCAGACCATCCCTGTTAAAAACTACCATTAGCAGGTATTTCTGAAAACCTAAGAATGTTTATGATTGTTTGCAAAGAAAATTGTTACATAAATAAAAACAATGATATTAATATTTCTAGAATTAGTTTTAAGATTAATCTGTGCATTCTGAGCGTTTGTCTTGTGCATAGGGACTGGTTACATGTGACAGATTATGATTCCAGTTTTAAAAGTGTTCTTGAGTAAGAGATATGATCTTGTGATTATGAAGTTGAAATATATTCTATTTTAAAATTAATTTTGTAAACAAATTTAGTTTAAGAAAACTTAATTTCAAAGTTAAATAAATTTGTTTTATTTGATTTATAAAATTCATCTAGTGCAGTGTTTAAAAAGAAAATCGATTACTTTCTATAAAATATTAAGGGGAATTTGAATAACCAAATTGTAAAAGATCTTAGACTTATAAGTAAAACATAAAAATTATAATTTAAAATGAAAACTTAAGAAGTACTAGATTTTTAATTTATTTAATAAATTGAGTATTAATTTAAAAACCCAAGTTGCCACAAATAGCCTTTACTGTTTATAAAAACTGCTATCAAGAAAAACTCAAAACTCATATATGTACCAGCTACCTTCATCAGCTTTCCTGAGCCAACTGGGCCTTATAAAATTTCCTGCAATGTGTAAACTAAGATAGAAAGCTTAAACTAAACTCAGAAAAGTGCTGCAAGTAGCCATAAGGGGAAATAGTATTTGAACACAACAAAATTAAGAACTTTTATTTCAACAAAAGGTACCATGAAAATAAGAAGTGAAGCCCACAGAAGGAGAAACTATTTGCCATATATGTAACCAACACAGGACTGAGATCTTGAGTATATAAACTATCTTTACAAATCAACAAAAGGCAAATAATCTAGTATAAAACATGCAAGAGACTTTAGAGGAAACTACAAATGGAGCTATTCAAATAACTACTACAAAAAAATAACTAAGACATATGGAGAAAATGCACAATCTTCTTAGGAATCAGGAAATGTAAATTAAAACTACAGTACAGAGTTCTACTTCTGGCTAAGATGTAGAAGAACCCCGAAGACTCTTTTTACTCTTGAAAAATAAGAAATCACCATATAATTGAAAAATATGTTTTTCTTTAAAGCAGGTGTTGACAAATATTCTGCCAATAGGCCAGGCAGTAAATATTTTAGGTTTTCAGGCCACATTTAGTCTTTGTCGTGTATTCTTCTTCTTATCTTTTCTTAACAATATTTAAAACTATTTTAAAAAGTCATTGTTATACCATGATCTGTACAAAAATAGGTCATATGCTGGCTTTGGATTGTGGGCCATAGTTTTCCAACCCCTTCTTTAAAGCTACCAAAGAGCTATGTACAAAGAAATCTAAAATAACCAAACTCGAGAGGGATAATCCTCTCCTAGACACAGTGTTCAGCATCCAATAAAAAGAATTAATTTTGATAAGAGATACAAAGAAGCAGGAGATTGTAACCTGTAATCAAGGAATAAAAATCAGTTAACAAGAACAGTTCCACAGATAATCCACATCTTGAAGTTATCAGAAATGTACCTTAAATAATTATGCTAAATATACTAAAGAATCTAGAAGAAAATATAAATATAATGATAGGAGGAAGTAGAAATATCATCAGATCTATAATTATAAAAAGGAATTATATGGAAACCATGAAACTGAAAAAATATATGAGATTGTAAATTCACAGGAGGGGATTAATAGCTTATCAGACATAATGGGAGAAGATGAACTTGAAGACAGTTAAAAAAAAAAATAACCCAACCGAAGCAAAGAGGAGAAAAAAAAAAAAAGAGAGAGAGAGAGAGAGAACAAATGACCAGAGCATCCATCACCTGTGGAACAGTACCAACTGGCCAAACATGTATAATTGGTGAGAAGAGAGAGAATGGGAGAGAAATAATATTTAAAAAAATATTGGTTAAAAGTTTTACAAATTTGAAAACAAAGCAGTGACTCATTGATCCTGAACCCTCAAGAGGATAAATACAAGGATAAACACACCTAAGCATATCACAGTCCAACTTGAGATAGCCAGATATTAAAATAAGAGAAACAACAAAATTAACAGCAAATTTCTTACTGTTATATATAATGGGAGAAGACAATGGAACAATATGTTAGTCAGATTTTGGTCACTGAGAGAAAATACTTGAGAAAATCACCTTATAAGAAAGAGAGGTTTATCCTGGTTCACAGCCTCATAGGGTCCAGTCCATGGTCACTTGCCCTGTTGCTTGGAGCCTGTGGCCAGGCAGAACATCATGGTGGGAGCATATGATCTTGTGACTGCTAAGAAGGGGGTGGGGGTTGGGGTTTCAGTCCCCTTTGAAGGCTTGCTCCCAGTCACCTGACTTCCATCTACAGGGCCCCACCTCCTAAAGGTTCCACCACCTCCCAGCAGCACCAGAGGCCAGTGACCAATCTTTCAGCATATGGGCCTTTGGGGGATGTATGGATTGGTTGGCATTCCCCCAAAGCTCATGTATGAGACAATGCAGAAACGTTCAGAGGTGATATGAGTGGATTTTGAGAGCTGCACCACTGTGTCTTCTGTTCTTTTTTTAGACATTTTAAAGTTGGATTGTCTTATACAGGCAACCAAATGATTTTTAACCAAGATATATCTCTCTGGAAGTGGTATTATTGCATCAGACAGATAGTGTGCAATCACTTTGAGTAGGTATGTTACATATGATCCTTCTGGATCCACAGAAGAGGGTCCATTTCCATCTCCTCACCTCCTGTAGCACATGCTCTCGAGCCAGGAAGGGCTGCAGAAGGAGCATCAGGGATGGTTTGGGGCCATCAGGCTGTCAGAACTGGAGGGACTTCAGCAAGTTTCTCAGCCTCTCTGCCTCAGTTTCCCTCCTCTGTGAAATGTGAGTGACAGTTTGGGTCTTCCTGGAGCACAGCTGAAGATGAAGGGAGATGGTTCAGTGGAGCCGAGCACAGGGCCACAATACCCACTGAGCTGAGTCAGGGTCCAACTCTGATGTGGACAGAGGGTCATCAGTGTCCCAACACCATCTGGACCTCTCTTCTTGGCCCAGGGAATACAGTCCAAGGTATTGGTGCTAGCCTCTGATTTATACAAGGTTAGTTAGACTCTTTAAAATCAAGTAATTTGCCACATAAACAGAATAAAGGAGAAATGGTCTATGCTAATCTCAGTAGATGCTGTCATCGAGATTTCTAAGGAATTTAGGAATAAACAGGAACTTTCTCCTTTCCAAAGTTTTGTATGAGAAAAAATCAACGGCAAATATCATGCTTAGTACTGTTAAACTGAGTGCATTTCATTTTAGATCCAGACCAGACGAGAACAGTTACTCTGCCCCTCTGTTCATTGACCCTCACCAGGATAATGGAAAGGAAAAGAAAAAAGAATCAAACCCCAAAAGGTGTCAAGATTGGAAAGGTAAAACTTTCTTCATTCATGTGCAACATTATTGTTTATGTAGAAAGCCCTAAGAAATTCCCCAAAACTTCTAGGATAAGGAAATGTAATAATATTGCGAAAATCAGTTATTTATAAATAATAGCAAGAAAAGTTAAAATGACACTCCAATAGCATCAAAATGGCTTCAAATGACACAATAGCATTTACAGGAATAAACTATATCAAAATATGTGCAAGATATGTGTCCTGTAGGGACTCAGACCCTGGGAAACAGACTCGGGATCCTGGCAAGTGAAAGACCACGCGAGGTGCAGTTGGGATAGTAGGCATGCTTTATTCAGAGGCAGCAGCAGCCCCAACCTCCAACCCCTTGAATCTTTCCATAGGCCATTTTTGTATGTAGGCCAAACAAAGAAGGCACATTACCAACAGGTTAGATAAGTAAGCACATGCTCATGACCTTGAGTACAGATGCTGAATCAGGGTGTTTATGACCTTGACTATAAACTAAAACAGCTGGCTGGAAGTCTCAGTGAGGGAGCCTAACTCAGTCCTATTGGGCCCACCTTACAATATGTAAACTTTAAGACATTGAAAGTCTAAAATATTTCTGAAAGAAAATGAAATGGATCTAAAAAGAGGGAAGAAAGTCCATATTTGTAGATTGGAAGAACAAAATTTGTCAATATTCCACAAATTGACCTGTAGCCTCAATGCAATCCCAATCAAAATCACACAGGACTTTTCTTTTATGAAATTAAGGATTCTCAGGTGTATATGGAATGCAGAGGACCTCAAATAGCTATTTTTTTTCTTTTTCCCTGGAAAATAACGAAGTTGGAAGATTAACAATACTTGGTTTCAAGACTCAATATAAAATTTCATAATTAAGACTATGTATTGTTGGTGTAAAGATAGGCAAGAAGTCGAAGGAACAGAAAAGAAATTCCATAAGTAAACCCAAATATACTTCAGTTGAGTTCCAATAAAAGTAACAAGGTCATTCAGGAGGGACAGACAGTTTTTTCATCAATTGTTTCTGGAAGATCCATGTGGCAGGCTAATGGCCCCAAAATATCAGATCCTAATCCCTGGACCGGTGAGTATTACTTTTTTTTCAAAATTGCACATGTGATTAGCTAAGGATCTTGAGATGGGAGATGTTCTGGATTTTCTGAATGGGTCCTTACTGCAATCACAAGTACCCTTAGAAGAGAGAGGCAGAGGAGGATGTCACTCCTAAAAGAGAAGAAGAGATGTGACCACAGAGGGGAAGGCTGAGGCTGAGGCTGTGATAATGCAGCCACAAGCCAAGGACTGCAGCAGCCACCAGGACCCAGAACAGACAAGAAACAGATTCTCTGTAGACTCTCTGAAGCTTCAATATTAGCTCAGTGATACTAATTTCAGACTTCTGCTTTCCAGAACTGAGAGAGAATATGTTTCTGTTGTTTATAAACCACCAAATTCATGGCAATTTGTTATAGTAGCCACAGGGAAAGGAATATAATTCACAGGGAAAAAAGGAAACTCAATTTCTACCTCATGCCAGGTACATAATATAAATTGGAGATGAATCACAGACTTAAAATAAATATAAAGAGCTAGGGATATAGCTCAGTGGTAAAGTGTTTGCCTATCATACACAAGGCCCTGAATTAAATTCTCAGCACTGCAAAGAAACGAATAATAAATATGAAAGTTAAAACTGTAAAACTTGTCAAAGAAATCATAGGAGAGTATCTTTGTGACCTTGAAATAGGCAAAGATTTCTTCAATAGGGAGTACAAATCTTTTATTTTATTTTATTTTTTTGTACTTGGGATTGAACTCTGGGGTACTCGACCACTGAGCCACATCCTCAGCCCTATTTTTTGTTTTATGTAGAGACAGGGTCTCACTGAGTTGCTTAGAGCCTCGCCGTTGCTGAGGCTGACTTTGAACTTGCGATTCTCCTGTCTCAGCCTCCCAAAGTACTGAGATTACAGGTATGCCCAGCTCGGGAGTGCAAATCTTAAAAAGATAAATTACTTATCAAAATATATACATAACTTCAACTCATCAAATAATATCATGAAGAAAATAAAAAGGCAGGCCAGAAACATTGTTTATAATACATATGTTTGATAAAGGACTTATATTCAGAGAATATAAAAAATTTACAATATTAAAAAAAAAAACAGTCTAGTTTACAAAGGGGTAAAAGTTTTGAGCAAATACTTCCCAAAGTAAGATATAGGAACAGCCAGTAAGCACACAAAAAGTTTCCCAGGATCTTTAGTCCTTGAGGAAATATAAAGTCACGTTGTAAAGGAATATCACTTCACATGTACTGGAATGGCTAAAATTAGACTTGTCATGCCAGGTTTTTGGTGATGATCTGAAGCAACTATCAAATATTCCCAGTGGAAGTTTAAAATGGTACTATCACTTTGGTTGGCTGTTTTCATAAAGTCAAACATATATACACATAAATATCCATTAATCCCACTCCTTGGTACTTATTCAAGAACAATGAAAATGTATATCCACAGAAAGACTTGTACATAAATGTTCAGAACAGCTTCATTGATAACAGTCCCCAAATAATGATAACCAGAAAAGTGTGTTAACAAGGGAATAGCATAATTCTCTTCTTATAATATAATTGCTTTAGTATAATTCCCTTGTTAACATACTTTTGAGCAATACATGTTTATTGGAACATTTAGGAAATATAGATGTGCGATGTGAAAAAGAAATCAAAGTTCTAGGACTTCCTACCTGTTTCCAGTGCAGAGTTTTATTTATTTATTTATTTATTTATTTTTTGGCCTTTAACGTGGCCTTGGACCCTCCTCAGGCTGAAGTCTCCATGTGCTGCTTTGAAAATTCTATTGGGCTCATGATCCAACCATTCAACTTAGAACAGTGAATGCATTGGCCTGGGACATACCATCCTTCAGGAGACAATGTGGCAGCTCTGAGCAGCAGGCCAGGGAGTCTGAGGCCTCCTGTGCTGTGTCAGGCTCCCAGACTACCTACACCCACCTGGTTAGAAGGACTGCAGTGAAATTGCCTTCTGGGGGCAGGATTTGGGAGACTCCGCTTCCTGCTCTGGAGTGCCCTCTTCTGGCACTCTCTCAAACTGCCACCACAGCTGCCGACAGTCATGGCAAAGGACAATGGTTTTGAGGCTGGAGCAGGCTTGTCCTGAACCTCAAACCAAGAGGATGCAGGGCAGCTTGGTGTCTTGGAGCAATGTTTGAACTGGAGAGCAGAGACCTCGCACGGGAAGCGTTTCGCAGCACCTGTTTAAGGCGTCTTCCCAACTCAGTCATGCCCTGTGGACATGACCTCGCTTCCCCAGTGACAGGCCCAGTGAGCACTTGGCAAATCTAGATCAACTGGTGTTCTTTCCATACCAATCTGGAGAAAGACAGAGAAAGAGAGACACACAGAGGAGAGGGAGATACAGAAGCAACACTATAATAAATAACAGGAGATCATGGGACATCTGCCTTCTGTCCTCTGCACAGGCCAAGTAAGGGAACTTTTGAGAAAGAGGTGGTGCCAGTGTTCAGAGAAGCCAGAGTGAGAGACAGAGAGAGACCTTGCTTGTTCTCACTGTGAGACCCCTTGAGATCTGGCCCTGCGTCTGGGTTCTGAGAGGCTCCTCTACCTTATTATTATGCCATGTGTGTTTCAAGCTACCCAGGGCCCTAACCAATCCCTTCCTGGCGGCTGCTTCTGGTGCCACTCAGTCACTCATTTCATTCATTCAGTCCACAAATATTTACTAAGAGTCCACGTCAAGGACTGCTGTGGAAATGGGGAAAGGACTGTGGACACAATGAAACCTTTGCCCTCCTATAGGGGAGATGGACACTCAGCCAACATCAAGGGCATTAGCTGTGAAGACAGCTGCAGTGAAGCGAGAAGGACCGTGAGTGTAGGAGTGGCAGCTGCTGCTCTGGAATCTGTTTGCATTGCTGTAACAAAATGCCCGAGGTTGCACAATTCATAACGAACAGATATTTATTTGTCATCCCTTCAGGAGGCTGCAAGTCCCAGATCGAGTCACCAGCATTTGGTGTCTGGTGAAGCCTGCATCCTCCAGAGCAGAGAGACATGGCATCTCCCATGACAGACAACAGAAGAGCAAGAGAGACCACCTCCCTCCATGAGGCCTTTTATGAGGGCACCTAACTCCAGCCAACAGGGTGGAGTCCTCTGGCCTAATCTCCTCTCAGAGGTCCCACCTCTTAATGCCATCACACTGGCAACACCTGAATTTTGGAGGAAACACATTCAAACCACAGCAGATATCGTATCAAAAAGAGCATCTCTCCCAGAGTGAGACTTAAGCCAAAATTTGAAGGAACTGAGGAAAAAGAGGGAGCAACTTGGGGGGAATCTGGCTATATTGATAAGCACTGGACAGATTAAAAAGCAGCAAGTGCAAAGGCCCTGAGGTGAAAAGGGTCTGAAGAGCACCAAGGACCTGCAGGTATGGTCAGAGGGGCAAATGGGAGCTATAGACGAGGTCCAAGTGGTGGAGGAGATTGGCAGGGGAGGCTCTGCATGGTGAGGGCACTCGGGGCCTTGTCGCATCAGGAAGACTTTGACTTTGGCACTGAGTGAGGTAGAGAACAACTGGAGGGCTTTAAGGTGGTGTTATGGTTCACGGTGGTGCTATTACACAGGTAGGAGAAGAATCAGACATTGGTGCTTGATTTGGAAGCCTGGGGGACCCATTCAAGACTCTGGAACTACATAAGCACACACAGGATGGGTAGCACCCCCTGGAGTGTGTGGATCTGGGTCCTCGGCAGCATTTGGGATGTACTTGTAGGAAAAAGGGGACCTCACCCCAGAGCAGACTGGGCTTGGGTAAAGACCATTGTTATCTGCAGGGTTTGTCCTTTGTGTTTGTTCTGTTTTGGAAGTTTCCATCTTCTTCCCCCATGAGACTGAGAGCTAAGCTGGATCTGGTCTGGTCTGGTCTTGCTTGGGAGGACTGACCTCAAAGAGGATCTGGGGGGCCTCAGGGAAGGGAGGCCTGCAGGGATCTGCCTGGGGAGTTTACATATTAAACAACCTGGAACCTTCCTCAAATTCCCAATTTAAAAATCTCCCTTCCATCTTGACACACAGCACAGCAACTGCCACTGTCTCATCTTGGTCAAGACCTGTGTGTTGGGAAAGTGTCTCACTGGAACGATGGCCATGGTCCGAATCCATGAGGACCGGCAGCAGAGGCCTGGAGGACACAGTCAACCCAGAGAACTGACCCTGTCCTGTACCAAGGAAGGGGCTACCCTGAGAGATGGGGCTCCAGTATGGCCAGATTTTCTGAATTCTGAAGACAAGGGCAGTCTCAGATAGTCTTACACAAAGATAATACCAACAACCACGCCGTGGCCAAGTCATCCTTGGGCAGATCCAGTGGTGGGCCAATAGGCCTGGGCTCCTGGCCTAAACAAGAAAGGCCTTCCTCTCCCCCGACATCAGTCTTTCCTTCTGATACCCACAGTGCCAGGCCATGGCCTCCTGGAATACCTGCCTCCCTGTCCTCTTCATGGAAGGGACCAGCTTTGATTAAGGCTTCCTTTTCTGACCCTTGTCATCCTGGAGAATTAGGTGGAGCTCCTGGCAGCCTGTGGCACAGGCTCTCGGCAGCTCTAAACTCCTCCACAGGGTTACTGCAACCCGCGTCAGAGCTGGTTTGTTCGTTGATGCAGCATGCACTTCAGTTTCTCCACACCAAACACTGGAGAGTGCACAGGCCACAGCAGGAAGGGTTAATGGAGCCTCCTGCAAGAGCCTTACCCTGGGAGTGTGCAGAATGCTCTATCATCTGGGTGACCTTGAATATTCAGTGGTGCCCCATTTTCCCACTTCTCTAAATCTAGATAAGATGCCACCATGGAAAATTAATCCCAAGTCACAAGTCCTCATTTGCAAGACATTAGGGTGGCTCCTCTTGAGCTCGTGATCTCACTCCATCATCCACCAAGATGCTTTGCGAATGCTCAGTCCGGCTACCTGCTGTCCCACACTGGGTGAGTGACACCACGCCCAGGAATAATTCTGAACTCCCTCTCGCCAGCTCTGCCAGGTTAGATCCAGGGATGCAGAAGCCACGGCGGGAAGGTGGGCAGGGGAGGGGTTCTCACCTGCTCTCTCCCTTGCTCTCGTTTCCTCACTCCTCATGTATTTCCCACCTATTTTATTTTGTTGTATTTCAGTTTGCTACAACCACACTAATGCAGTGATATAAACTATCCCCAAAGACAAGGCCTTCGAAAAACCCTATTTTTCTTTTTTCCTTCTCGTGGGTGTGTGGGCAGCAGGAGTGGTTCTTTTGCTCCAGGTGGGCTCGGTTGGGTGTTCTGGTGACCTGGCCTTGAGCAGTGACAGCTGCAGCAGCTTCGATGTTCATTACTGGCCTTGGGTCAGTTCAGGTGGCTCTGTCCGCTGTGTTTCCTGCCTGAGGTGCAGCCTGATGGGCAGTGGCCGTGTCCTTTTCATGGTGATAGCAGGAACACAAGGCCTCTAAAAGTTTGTGGTTGTCAAGCTGTCACTCTCCGTTGGCTTAAGCAAGTCACATGGTCAAGTCCAAAATCAAGTGATGTGGCACCGCCGGGCCCGAAATGCTGCCCCTGCGAGGGATCCAACACTGGGCCTGGTGACCCAGTCCACCAGCATGACCAGTGCTCAGTATGTCCTCCTTCCCAAATTCCCCATGTCAAGTTGCATATTCCCTAGGTTTTGAAAGTGCACCCTTGGAACATCTAAAATTGCTGTCTGAAGGGACTTCTTGAACTTGATTTCCTTAAGGGATTACGTTCAGCTATGGCAGGCACCGAGGGCCAAGCTGCTTATAGTACTTGAAAAGAACAAAAGAGCTTTTCCAGAAATAAAGCCGCCATCCAGGAGTCGGGGCTCTTAGGATCAGGGCTCCATCACTGTGGACTTGAAACATCCATTAGCAGAGCCATTAGCCTGTGGCTGCTGGGTGAGGTCAAGGAAAGGGCTCTGGGCCAGAGGGGAGCTTTTGCTTCACCTGGAAAACTGCCCAGAAGACTAATAAGCTGCCCATGCCAGGTGGGGCCCACACGTTATGTCATTTAATGATCACAGAGCTCCATAGAGTTGGAATTTTTAAACTTATGGAATGCAGCACTTACATGGGTACAATTACCATCCCTCCCCTGGGTAATGACTTGAATCTTGCAGAATGTGGCGCAGTTTCCCAGCATTGCTGGAACATTTGAAAATGCAGGTCAAGTACCCTCACCTTCAAGTCATAGCAAGAAGTGTATCGCTACTCATTAATATGCAGACGAGGGCTTGGAGATAGCCTGCGAGACCTGCTTTGCACCCTGGCGATGGGGCTGCTCCGGGCTTCCTCATCTGTGCACTGACCTGTCCTTGGTCTCCAACCACCGTACGGAGACACTCTGTGCCTGGGGCGGGCTCGGGACTCTCTAGCCCTCCTGGTGCCACTTTGGATATCTGACAGCCAGGTCTTTGCTGTCCATCCAGAAGCGTAAGAGTCTGTGCCAAGAAGCTGCTTGGGAAGGGACAGCGTGGAGGTTAAGAGAAGGCAGCACCCCCTTGCCTCTGCTCTTCACTGTGGTCATACCTGCTCCCCCATTTTTTGGCCTGGCTGCAGTCCTGCCCCGATCCTCTCCTTCTCCTCCACTCCACTGGGAAAGGGTCCCTGTCATGCCGCCCTCTGCCCCCGCTCCTCTCTCTCTTCCACATTCTTTTTTTTGGTACCAGGGATTGAAATCAGGGGTACTCAACCACTGAGCCACATCCCCAGCCCTATTTTGTGTTTTATGTAGAGACAGGGTCTCACTGAGTTGCTTAGCGCCTCACCATTGCTGAGGCTGGCTTTGAACTCGCGATTCTCCTGTCTCAGCCTCCCTGAGTGCTGGGATTACAGGCGTGCACCACCACGCCCGGTTTCTCTTCCACATTCTTAGACTACTGTTTTCAGTTAAGGAAACGAAGCCCCCAGTGATCCCCCCCAGGTCATGAAGGCCTTCCATGGCAAAGCTTGAACCTGAACTAAGAGCTCCAGGCTCCAAACTGCATGTTCTTGTCATCCACATACTTGACATTGGCATATTATAGTGCTTCTTCCAGAAATCATTTAGGAGTTTTGTTAAAATGCAGATTATGATTCAGTAGGTCTGGAAGGGTCCAGGCAAGCTAGATGATACCAACGCTGTCTGTCCATGAAGTAAACGTTGAATAGCAAGGGTATAGTGTTTTAAAAAAAAAAAAAAAAAAAAAATTAAACCTTTTTTCTGTTCTTTTTTCTTGACTTTTGCTCCAAACCAGCAAGATTGGCAGGGCAGAAGTAATGTATTTGTATTTTCTGGTAAGTTGGCTGAAGTCCAGAGAGTTGACATGCCTTGTGTGAAGTCCCCTGGGTGGCAGACAGCATCCAGGAAATGAAGCCAGGAACTTTAGGTCTGCCTCATCACATTGCTCATCTGCAAAGATGTGACTGCAATGAAGTAGGACCTCAGATTGCCAGGAACAGCCCAGCAGCTGCTGCAAACCAGTTATGTGTTTAATGTCACAGCCCTGTCTCTGAAAGCAGCCTTGGCATTGTAGTGATGGTCCTGTTATTCTGAGGTCCCATTGTTCCTGGTCTAGTGAGATGTCCCAGTAAAGCAAAAGACTTTGGACAAGTTGTATGTGGCTGGAGGTGGAGAGCACACACATCCCCGAGGGCAAAGTGCACTGTTTTCTTGTGCAGGATCAAGTGTGCTTTGCAGGCTGCTCTTGGCGGCCAAAATGGGCCATATAAATTATACATTGAAAGAACAGAGGCTGCTGCAACCCCCAGGAGGTCTGCGATGGCAGAGATGACACTCTGCAGAACTGCAGGCATGCCAAGGGCTCCGAGAGAACTCAAGAAAGGAGGGGACGTTAAGGCCAGGCATTCAACTTCTGGATTTCCAATCAGCTAAAACACGTTCTTTTACCTGTTGTCAAAGCTTGCTGGCCTTTGGCAAAGGACCAACATGCTCTGGGTTTCAGATCTTAGATAGAAAAAGAGAAGGAAAAGGAGTCCAACCAGTGAGTGGCAGTTTCGCCCCTAGGCAAGCTGAAGCACCCCCCTCCCCAGTGTCTTGGTCAGAGGGGTAGAGGTGAGCCTGAGCCGCTAGCTCTTCTGTGGAACAGCCGGGAAACAGAGGCCCACAGCCAGGGTACATGCCCCAGCTACCCAGTGTATTGCAGGCAGCTTTGGGGCCAGGGTTTGGGCTTCTGAATTGTGGTCTCAAGTTCTTCCTGGCTTCACCCTGTGCCTTCTCCTGGTCCGGGTCTTGTCTGACTTCTCTGAAGCAGATCAAAGCGGTGGCAACAGGGAAGCAAACTGAGGAGCCTTGGAGAAAAGGACTCATTCGAGATGTTAAAGTTTAGATCTTGAATGTTTCCCAAAGGCCCTTGTGTTGAAGGTTTAGTCCCCAGCCTGTGGTGCTGCTGGGAGGTGGTGGAACCTGTAAGAAGTGAGCCCTAGTGGAAGGAACTTATGTGGTTGGAAGCATTCCTTTGAAGGGGATGTGGAGACCTCATCCCCTTTCTGTCTCTTCCCTTTGCACCTGGCCACCACAAGGGGAACAGGACTCCCCTACTATGTGCTCCCACCATGATGTGGGATTGCGACCCAAAGCAAAAGGGCCAAGTGACTGTGAACCAAGATCTCTGAAACCATGTTTAATAACCTTTCCTTATTTAAAGTTGATTGTCTCAGGTGTTTTGTCACAGTAACAGGAAACTAACAAACACAGGAAGTGCACATGAAAAAAGACCAAATCTGACATCAGAGAAGACACATTCCAACAAATGGTCATCTCCTTTGGCTCCTGTGCAGAGCAGACTCTTTCTTGGGCCTGTTCAGCTGGCCTTTCTATCTGCCTTGCAGATCTCATTGTTTGTTTGTCTGGCCTTCAGTTAGATGTTTGTCAGTTGAATGAGGGAATGAACAGTGTGTGCAAGTTATTTTCCCTGCAGGTCCTCATATTCTTCTCTGACAAACTTGATTGGTCCTCTCTCTGCAAGACAGGTTCTGTGCCTGGCATAAGTCATTTAAAAAATATGGGATATTTATTTTCTTCCTTGCTAAAGTTCCTTATTAGTTTAGGGAATGTATTTTTTTTTTTTTTAATTTTGAGATTTTCTATGTAGATGATAATCGAACTTTATATTTTTCACAGGTGAAATTAGCCTCATGGCCATCTCTATCAGGGACCACAAATAACAGTAGCTTAAAGGACATACATAGTAGTTGATTCTCACTAGCTCTGCCTGTGCAGCCTTGGGAGCCTGCTATCCCCAGGACACTGCTTCTATCTGTGGTCTGAGTTCTCCCACTTAGTCTGCATTCCAGTGGGGACAGGAAGGAGCAGGCAGGCCCTAGAAATTCTGCTCACATCTAACTGCAAAGGATGCTGGGAAGCAAGGTCTTTATTCTGCAAAGCCTTCCTCCAACCGCTTCTGTGAGACAGAAGGGGCCCTGATTCTGCTACAATGATAAGGTCAAGAAGGACCTCATTTCTTTTCTTTTTTTCTGTACCAGGGATTGAACCCAGGGGCACTTAACCAACGAGCTACGTCCCCAGACCTTTTTTATATTTTATTTAGAGACAAGGTCTCCCTGAGTTGCTTAGGGCCTTGCTAAGTTGCTGAGGCTGGCTTTGAACTCATAATCCTCCTGCCTCAGCCTCCGGAGCTGCTGGATTACAGACATGTGCCACTGCACCCAGCTAATGCCTGATTTCTTTATATTTCCAATCAAATAAACTCTGGCCAAGAGCTGCCATTGGGACAGCTGGCTATCTTGGTTGTGCTGCGGACTCCTTTACACACTCGGCTTCCTCTGTCCAGAGCCAGGTGGGCTTGGGCCACACTGCTGCTCCGTGCTGCTGACGGGGGTGGGGGCAGTTTCTTCATCCTCTTCGGGGCGCTGCAGATGAGGAGGGGTGGAAGATACCTCTCAGCAGGACTGGGTGCCGGGGTGTGCGACCTGGCAGCATCTTCTCAGCCACCCTTCACCCAGGGCTCCTTGCTGTGAATCATGCATGGCAAGAGGGCCAGATTCTCCCTCCAGGCCCTAGGGCTCCCTGACACATTCTCAGGGAACTTCAAGGATAAATATTTAAAATCAGTATGAATTTTACATTCACACTAATAGTATTCTTAAAGTGCATCTATATTTAAAATGGTCTTTAAAAAAAAATCCAGAAGAGGCTCAGGGAACACAACTAACCTATGCTCTCCGACTAGACAAAACATGATAATGTACCGTATTTAGAGAGTAGGTGTTTCGTCAGGGTCTTGGCAAGAAAATTTGACATCAGGCAGCCTCAGGGGGCCAAAGGAGAGGCCGTTGCCAGACCTGGAGAGGGAGAGAGTTCTGAGGAGGAGGCTTCCGACAGAGCTGTGGCCTCAGCCTCAGCAGTCCAAGAGAAGGCTCTGACAACTCTCCTCCCTCTCCTCCCTCCTCCCGGCCTTTTCAGTATTTCTCTTTCCTTCCTGGCTGGAAGGGAAGAGCAGGAAGCCAGAGGCCAGGAGCCTGGAAATGCAGTCCTGGGGAGGGCTGGGGAGGCCTGTGGGAGGCAGGAAGCCCGGGGAAGGGGGGGATTGGAGAGGGAGAAGGAGGAGAAGGAGGAGGAGGAGGAGAAGGACGAGGAGGAGGAGAGCAGCCACCACTTTCATGGAGCTCCTGAACGGCTCTGCGGGTTTCCACAGGTTACCTCATTCCATTCTCACAGGGTCAAGAGCAAAGGAGGGGCAGGGTGCAGCGGGCAGGCAGAGGCCTTCCAGGGGACTTCTGGCCCAAAAAGTGGGAGGGCTCCAGGGAGAGGGGGCTTGGTGCTGGGCCCTGTGGGGTGGAGTTACTTGAAGAGGAGACACTTCCTTAAAATGCCCAGACTGAGGCAGAGGCGGAAACGACGCCCCTGGACCAACACGAACAATTTATCTCATGAACCAACAATGGCCAGTGAGTGGCCTTCCGTGTGAGGGAGGGAGGGGCGGCCGGGGTAGGAGGAGTTTGCATGTTCAGACAGGATTGGGACAAGGAGGAAGTCGCTGCCTCTCTGTTCCTGCTGCAGCCAGTCAGCTGTCTTTGATTACTAACTTTGAAAAGGCCAGGAGAAGGAGGCCTTAGAGGTCATGAACACAATGGCGGCCACCATCATTAAGCTGTGTTTGGGTGCCATCTATGTCCAATCCCCACAGTCCTGCAAGGCACGGGCAATTGTCTCTTTTGAATAGATGAAGAAACAGAGGACCAGAGCGATTAGGTAACTTGCCCAAGGTGACACAGCTAATAGGTGACAAAGTTGAGGCTCAACTCTAAATCCAAAGAGCTTCCAATGATACTCTGTTGCCTTCCGCTTCTGAAACAGACATAAAACGCACAAGAGGACAGAAGACCAGAGCACGCCATGTGCACCAGTGATGGGGGGAGCCAGACTGAAGAGAGGAGGGGAGGCTGTGCAAGATTGTCCTAGGAAGGAAGCAGGCATGCCCGGAGTTTGAGGGGCAGGGTGGATTACTGTTAGAGGAGAGAAGGGAGGGACACTGAGGAAAGAATGTGAGCAGATACGGAGGCAGGGGCAAGGCTTCCAACACCCAGCAAGGAAGCCATCCGGATGCGGCCAACTTGGGGGGACTTTGCAATCAAACACAGTGGCAAGACTTTGGACTGGCTTCAGCGGGACTTATGCATCAGAAAAGTGACACAACGGAAACAGCGATTAAAGATTAAAATCCAAGGGACACAGTTTACTGTAGCAAACAGCTTGGGAGCATGCGCGTGATACAGGTGGCTGAATTAGCTCTTCATAGCAAGCGGCTCTTAAATACGGTCATGGTCTGTTTTTCCTTTGGCATCAGGTAAATATTAAAACAAAGGGTTGGCATTTGAAATGTAGCTAACACCTAAAGTAGATGTTTATTTTTCTTCCTTTTCTGGCCTACTGAGTTTAACTGACGCATTATTTATCTAGAAAAGTAGTGCTCCAAAATAAATGCTGTGTCTGTGCTTGGAGCACACCTGTCGTTTTGGCAGTGTTGGTGGTGGGCACCTGTAGTGTAGCATCGCCATCTGCCCCCTGAGCTGCCTAAACCCCTCCACAGAGGCTGAGGAGGAAGGGTTAGGTCTGAGGAGCAGCAGGACATGGTGCCTTGATCGGGCTCAGGTGCTGAGCTCTGTTTGGATCTCCTCCACCACCATGTGGTGAGAGCCTGGAAGCTGGTTTTGATTTGGTTTTTATAAAATTTTCAAGTCAAACTTAAACACGTATCACCTGTAATCTCAGTGATTCAGGAGGCTGAGGCAAGAGGATCACAAGTTTGAGGCCAGCCTCAGCAACCTAGTGAAACCCTGTCTCCAAAAATCAAAAGGGCTAGGGATATAGCTCAGTGGCAAAGCACCCTTGGGTTCAATCCCTAGTACCAAACAAAACTAAATGACAGGAAACCTAAACACACATCACACACTCGGGCTCCATGAATGAGGAGTGGAAGCAGAGGAAGATGGAACCGGTTGCTGAGATGATGAGTGGTGGGTCACCTGAGATGCCTGGACAGGTGATCGAGAAAGCCGGTGGTCATTGCATTTCAGCCTGTGGGAGGCCCTGTGGTAGGTACAGGGCAGAGGCAAAGACGGCTAAGACCAAGCCTGCCCTCAGGTGGTGAAGCCACAGCCACCGGTCCTAGGGCGTCACTTCTTCAAGTACCTTTTATCCCACTCAGGAGCAGGTGTCTTACCCTGGCTCCCGCGGATCCCTGTGTTGACACTGTCGCTCCCCACACTGGGCCGTCATTTGCTAACTTAGCCATCGTCCCATGTGCTCTGCAGCGCTAGGACGTCAATGCCGGGGTCAGCGTGTGAAAAAACTGATCATCCAGGGAAACAAACTAAGGGACTTGAAACTTAACTGGGAAAACAAATGAGTAATTTTGAGGAGAAATCTAAAAATATCAACCTCATAGAAACAGAAAGTAGAAGGGCAGTTACCAGGGATTGGGGTGGGGATGGTGGGGGTGTGTTAGTCACAAGGTAGGAAGTTGCAGTTTCAATGAGATTAGGTCCTAGAGGGGACGCTCTAGGTCACCTGATGTACAGCAGGCGACCATAGTTAATGATCGTGTGTGTATACGTGAAAGTTGCCAAGAGAGTGGATTTTACATATTCTCACCACACACATGCACACACACCCACATAACTAGGTGAAGTGACAGATGTGTTAATTAGCTTGCTTGTGGCAATTGTGTCACAATGTATACGTGCATTAAAACTTCACGTTGTATACCTCGAATATGCACAATTTTTATTTGTCAGTTTTACCTCTAAAACTAGGTGAAAATAATTTTGAGTTATCTTGGGACCATTTGTTTTCCTAAAAGAAGAGATTTACAAAACATCCTCCAGAGCTCGGAAAGGAACCACTTTGAGCTTTTCTGGGCTCCCAGGTGACTGTGGAGTTCTGGGAAACTGCAGCCATTGGGCTGTGGACACTGGGCTTCTAGGACAGGGTGGACAGGGTGACGCAGTTGCTAGGAGGAGCTGCCAATCACCTTAGACCCCCTCCCCTCTGGGGGAGGGGAATGCCATCCCATTCCTAGTGGCCTTTCCTGGCGTCAAGCCCTGGGTGCCCACGCCTGACTAGTAGGACAGTGTGGGAAAGGGGGCAGGACAGAGGATGATGGGCTGCCACCTTGTCCAGTGTGGTCACAGGTAGGATCATCATGTGAAGGAGCGTATCTCCTCCGCCTTCCTTGTGGTCTCAGTTCTTCCTTGAACCCCTGTGTTCTTTCACTTTGTTCTGGAAAATATTCCTGAGGCCTCTGGACGAGGGACCGACGGACAGCGTAGGTGATGAGAAGTGAATCCCACATGCTGTTCTCCAGATGAGTTCACTCAATGACGCGGGTAAGATGAGTTGACACAAGAGTGGTCACATGCTCCTGCCAGGCAGCAGTGGTTACTTAGCAACAAATTAGAAGCTGTGTTAGGTGCATTCTGTGTGTGCCCTGGTTGTACGTGTAAAGAGCTGGAGTCACTGTTGAGCATAGGTGGACATTCTGTGCATGCTTCGAGTTCTCCAGAACTAACTGCCATGTAGCCATCTGATGGTCTAAAGAGGCTGGAGCACTCCTGACACTGTCTCAGAGGTCTGGAGTCATGTTACGAGTGACTTCTCTTGTCTCCACGAGCTGCTGTCTACCCTGCACTGCACTTGTTAAAATTTTCCTGGAGTTCCTTAGCATAGATAGTCTTTTTTTTTTTTAATTTTTATTTTTATTTATTTTTCTCAAAAGTTGCATTTAAATACATGTTATCAAACATAACAGAAAAAAAAAACAAATTTTCAGAAGCTGTACACACTATTCACTGAAAATATTTGTTGAGGCAAATAGAAAAAAAATTATTACAATCATAATTTTTCTAACTTTGCACAAAATTATAAGCAGATTA